>SNQJ01S0047580.1:13068-38090 GCA_010110895.2 Picea sitchensis | reverse complement strand
TTTTCTTGAAGGAACTCAAAATCTTGGTTCATGTTTCATAGCAGATTAGCAGTTGGTAATGTGTGAGGAAAGCCATGGCTAGGGTATTAAATTCGGTGAAAAGGCCTCGTGGTAATTCTATATACCACTTTGCAGCCGAACCCGTAAGAGTTCGTTGGAAGAGTCATAATCGGATGGAGTCGTCCATCAAAGAGTTGGATGAACACCAAAGGTGAAAAGTCATGACATGGTTGTTTGGATATTCTCCTGGTTTACTGTCAAATTTGGGAATGTCGGATGGTAACTTGGCCGGTATAATGGGCCAATGGGGAGAAAGTAATATAGGTTCATTCAAGCTTCTAGACAAGTCAGGTAGATCCAAATTAGCTAAAAAGGGAAATTGTCTATTCACGTGAGGGTATTGGTGACTTTGGGGAGGAAGTCTCGTCGGTATAACAATAGGACCGTAAGCAGTTTATATGTGAGGTGAAGGTCCTAACAGATTTAGAAATGAGTGTGGAGGCATGTATCTCATAGGGTTGTACTGATTAGGAATGTTTCCTTGGAAAGGGACACTAGAATGAACGTTCTAACCCCAAATGGGATTGGAAGAACCGAGATATATCTAACCCAAACTAGGGGGTATGAAAGAGATAACTTGAGGTTGTTTCCCCCCATATGATTATGGATTTCCCTGGATGAGAAGGTTCCAATACTGGGCTAGTGATCCTAGTATGTTTTTTCCATGGGGTGGGGTATAACCTCCAAGCAGGGGTTGTCCTCCAAGTGGGGGTTGTGTTCCAATTTGGGTTTGACCTCCAAATCGAGTTTGGCCCCCAGGGTTAAATTGCCCTCGAACGAGAATCTGATAACCAGAAGTGAATGATGGAGTAGAGCCTCCAATTGGATTGGATCCACCTGGGCCAAATCCTCCCATAAAATGTGGATAAGACCCTCCGGAGGGGACCTATGAAGGTGTCAGAATGAAACTAGAAGAAGCATTGTACCCAGGAGGAGTAAAAACTCCAGAAGCTCCAGATGGAACCTGGGTAGGAATAGGGATAGAGGTATTCAAAGCATTATACGTAAGAGGAAGCAACAGGATGGGTCTAGATGAAAGTGGTGTGCCAATACAGTGGCTAGCCACTGTATTCCCGGTGGGAATAGTCATAGCGTGTGGGACCATTTTGGAATGGGCCATCTGAAGAGGAATGGTCAAGATAGGACCAACGAAATGTGTGTTTGAACCAACGAAGAGATAGAAAGTTGTACTAGAAAAGTGATATAGAGGTATCATGTAGGTATTATACCTTTCGGGCAGTTAAGAGACGACAGGTATATCAACACCTTCCCCCAAGCTGTAAAAGTCCCGCACTGTAGCCGAGGTTCAAATTATGTTAGTGGTACAAAAGGAATCCTCATTTTCCAGGTCGGTAAGAGGTCTGGTTGGTATTCGAGAAGTGTCAAAAACAAGTTCTCTGGATGAATTTAGTTAGAGAATACGTCTCTCATATCCAGGAGGTATTCAGAAAGAGTCTAGAGAATTGGAAAAAAATCAGAAATTGTCTAAAGAGTTAGTTATTTCCGCTTGTGAAGGTATGTTGTCCTGAACCTCACTCTGTTGAGGAGAGGCCTCCGACGGATTAGTAGGAAAGGCTTGAGAACATTCTGTATCTTTCAGGGGTAGTCCTTTCATCCTACGTGAACGACGTGGAGGGTCAATGTTGGCTGAACCAAATATTTTACGAAAAAAATCTATGGCCAACTATAGAAACAAACAACACTTGATAATAAAATCTAGGAATCAAACAAGCAAAACAAACCTTCTTATTTAGAATTCACTAGTTGGTGATGAAATCCAATGTCGTGAAGTCAAGACAAGAAGGGGATAAGATAGAGTGGGTGGAAAAGTTATGTTGACAACCTGCTTAATAGACTTACACCCTACTGCAAGCTCCCACACATAATCGTGGGTATACCCTCCAAGGAGCCCGAGTGAGTTTAGAGGGTGTTGTTTACTCAAGAGGGAGACTGGAATGAAACAAATGTTGTGTAAGACCTTTACCCAATAATATGCAAATAGAAATGAATGATGCAAACTTTCTTTCAATGAACTCTATCTATAGTAGGGAGAAGGTGTTTTTCCGGAATGATGTAAGCTACGAAATGTACTTTCTTTTTCTTGAATGAACACAATTGCAAACAACCATAAACAATGATATTTTTCAATTTTCTCTTCTTAAAAGAAACTCTTTGAATGAAAAAATCTTTCTTATGTATGATTACTTTAAAAGAATAAGTGACCTTAAGTATTCCTTTCCAAAACCAAAACAGGGATATAACTAAGAAAGGACAAGCAATCAAAGAAAATTTATACACTCATCAAGCACCCAAATAAAGCTTTCAATGAAGATAAAAGTAAAAATGACAAGAAAGTGTTTCACCAAATGCAAATGAAAAATGACTTTCCAATCATCAAGCAATCTAGAAAATGTAATCAATCCAAAACTTTAAATCCAATCAAAAGACTTTTAATCAATCAAGCACTCAAATGAGAAATCAGAGATTATATCCTTGTTGATAAAAATCAAGAGGTAAAACCAGAAAAATGACTAAGAAAGGTGTTTGATCTCTGAAAGCCAATCGACAACAAGTTTCAAACTCAGAAATAAGTCACATACTCGCGTTAAAAGTTCCTCCCAGTTGGCTAAAGAAAAATTGGGCATCAAAATATGGTAGGACCCAAACCAAAAAAAATTACAGAGGCCGCTGCAACCTATCAGTAGATTATAGTGCGGAAATCAAAGGTTTCCATAGGCTAGTTGTGGGTAGGTCGCGAAAAGTACGCACTGAAACAAATAGTTAGGGTGTGGAAATCAAAATTTTCCGTAGGATGTGTATGGGTACAGTGCAGAAGTGTCTATAAACAAAGAAATTTTGGAAAGAGGAGAAAGGGTCAAAGTGAACTTTCAAATCTAGAGAGTATGGATGGATGCCCCATAGACTCAGAGACTGAAATAAAGTGAAGAAAGGTAGGCTAAAAGAAAATGGCCAGCAAAAAACCACAAACAAGTCGTTCTCCCCAGTGGAGTCGCCAATTTTTTTATTGGATAAATCGGTGAATGCGGACATAAACTAATCTCCCTAGATCCACTTGGATCTAGAACAAAACAAAACAGGACATGATTCTTTCCCTAAGTTACGATCATTGAATTTAATACCAAAGAAGGAATGGATGACATACCTTTAGATATCGCTTCCTTATATATTTTTTCTCCCTGCTTCACTCCGGTGCTCTTGTGAGATTAAATATGTAATGACACAAACCAACCAATGTGAAAGCGACAATAATAGATTCAATGAAAACCTAAACATGTGATCAAGGATTTATGTAATAAAATGCTAATGATTTTATGGGAAATAAACATGTTACCGTATTATATTAAGTAAAAGTGGAAGATAAAACCAAATTGCCTTGATGTACAAGTTCCCTTTTAGTGGTCCTTTGTTCCAACACACACATACACTTGCTTCAAATTTTTATGAAGATGGTCCGCAAAATCTTGATGGAGAAATGGATACCTCAAGCATCAGTTGCAACAGGATCCTTCACACAGTCTTCAACCTATTATTTCAAAAATTATTTGCTCAATCTTGCTTAACCTTTTCCATGAGAAACCCATCATTATATAGGAGAAGGTGAAGTGGTTAAAAGTATGAGGATGATCCCACCAAATCAAAGAAGATAGTAGGATCACAACCATATGAATGCCACCTCACATTCTATAATATTGTCCTTCTAGAACCTTCATGAACTTCTTCATTTCTTTAGCTTCAAAGGCCACTGCACCCTACCTATATAGCAGCCTACGGAAACCCTGCGAGCCAGGTATAGAGAAGCCTACAAAAATCAAGGATTTCTGCACTGTGTAATACTGTCTGCCTGCGGCGTCATTCTAAAAACATGCCTTGTAGAGGAATAAATTAGTCATTTTTCTCATGCAAAATATCCTTTTGAGAACATGAACACATGCATGTAGAATCATCATCAAGGTGACCAAAATAATGTGTAATAGTTATCAATAGGTAGGATTGATATTACCTAATCATAGATAGTAGTAGAAGGATTTTTCTCTATTCTTGTAGGTTTAACTTTGTGAGGGAGATGCTTGGATTGGAGCTCAACAATCAGAGTGACGAGGAAAAATGTAAGAAATCAAGTGCACATACCTTTCCTCCTTCTCTCTCAACCCTCCTGCAAGGAAATATAATGTTATTTAGGAGGATGCTAGTGTGAATTTGTTAGAGGTCATATCACATGTAGGAAAACCAAGTGAGGGGAGCTCAACTTTCCCACAGGGGGAGAATAATCACCAAAAAGTGGTGACGAAAAACAATTATAGAAAAAATTAAAACATGACTTTCTTGAGGAGGAAAAACCCTAGGATTGATGCTCTGATACCAAATATAATGATCTAAATTCTTAAGATATCATAACAGAATAGAATTACACACCATGTACAAAATGTGATGCATGAGCATCTACATCAGCATTAAAAGGAGGACAAGTTGGAGAGTAGCACATCAACCAACGCATTTACGGAGCTGATTTGGACTACCCAAAGGAGAGAGCACCTTTTTGAATTTAAAACTTTATGAAAAGAAATGTAATTAATGATTGGAGGTTGAGGCCATCCCCAAAGATACTCTCGTATTAGTATGAATTTAATAAAAAGGTTGTATTGTACAGAGGTTGCGTGTAAGACCTTGTCTTATTTGTAAATGATATTAACTCTAAAGTCCTTAGTAGATGGATACATTAAATCCTGATAGGATAGCATTAGGTTGTTGGGGGGAAATGATAAATTAATCACCTCTTGTATATATTCTAGTATCCTATGCCCAAATAATGTGGTTACTCATTTGTGAAAGTAGGGCTGCTCATTTTGCAATAGTTGTTATTAAGAGAGAGAGAGAGATTTTTTACTATAGAGATCCAGAGAGCACTGTATAAGTTTGTTGAAGAGTAGTGGAGGACTTCTTGTATCTATGTATTTTATCATTTGAATGAATATAACAAAGAAGATTTAATCCCAATGTTGTTATTTTGTTTATCTGAATGAATGTTAGGCTTCTGTTCATTTAAGTTCTCTGTTTTTACTTGTTCTCGTGCTTGTGAATATATTTTGCAGTTGAATACATGAATCTGTAGAGTTGGAATAAGTTTCAATTGTTTCTCTTTTGAGATCTCTTACAAGGAGTGCGTTGACAAAGTTTATTTTAACTCGGAGAAGCTTAGGATAGATAATGTTGAATCTTTGATAGTAATAGTGCAAAGAAAGCATAGATCCATGCAATAAGTGCACGGGCCGAGTTGTTCTCAAACTCTTTGACTCAGAGGAGAACAATCAAGTGTTGCAGAGTTCCAAGACCCCAAGGTGCATGCTCAAGGGTTTTAAAACTTTAGAGGAACAAGCTCAGGAGAGATAGCGATCTAATTCTTTGTGGAGAAAAGACTTAGAAATTTTTTATAAGTATGAAAATATAAAAGATCAAAAAAAGAGGACAGAGAGGAGGTGGAGGTCTCATACACCTGAAGAACCCAAGATCAGGAGAGATAAATACCATAAGTAGTGAGGAAGGATACTTAGTAAATTCCTAAGTCCAACATTCGAAAGTGGGGAGGAGCACAAAAAGGATAGATAGAGGTCTCATATACCTCAGGAAGTTAAGCTTAGGAGGGTCAGCGACCATAATTCCTTGAAGGGAGAATTTCAAGAAGCGACAATGAAGATCTCATGGGATATCGCCAAGAAGATGACGACCATCAAACATGGAATAGTTGTATGAAGTATAGCCATCAGGACCCTTCGACACTTGGTTTATTCAGGGACTTCAATAGGTGTACAAGGAGCAGGACTATTGAAGTCCCGAAGGAGCAAAGTAACCGTGGTTGGCGATCTGCCATGGACATGTGTTCATAGATCGCTTATTCGGGAGGCTAGAGATTTGTGAGAATTACGAGGAAAGGACCATTCCATCAAATTCCCAAAGCCTAAGTGAAAGGGTGAATCTACATCATTGGATCTAGGGAGGATAGGTGGTGGATATCCATGTGTTCGAAAGAGAGTCACTCTGGGATAAATTTTGTGAAAGGGTGGAAGAAATCCAGAAGCTCGAAGGTGGAGTTCATCGTCAACCATTGATCCGTGTGGGGGTTATAAGTCATTGATCCTTTTTGGGTTTGATGCTTCACCCATTTCACAGCTTCGGAGGGATTGAAAGCTTTGTTCATTGGGAAATGCTGAAGTGTAAAGATTCAGAAGTCTAGACTTAGGAGGGGTCCAAGGGTTAAGTCCCAGGTCATAGCCCATGGTCGAATAAAGGAGAGGGGCCTAGTGGAGGGAGCTAGTGCCCATCATTTAATTTTTTTTTTAAATGTAAAAAGAGGAAAGAAAGTGCCCGTGGGTTTCTAAGAGTCTGTGAAAAGAGTAAATAGGGGCCTGTGTAAACCCAAATTGAGACTCAATAGAATTCCTAAGAGCCAATCTGACTCAAAATTTATCGATCCTTGATCGGGAAGTCGAGCAAACCCTTTTAGGGCTAGGGGGTTTGTGTCAATTGGTATT
Organism: Picea sitchensis; assembly: GCA_010110895.2. Lineage (NCBI taxonomy): Eukaryota > Viridiplantae > Streptophyta > Pinopsida > Pinales > Pinaceae > Picea > Picea sitchensis. The sequence goes on along the minus strand of SNQJ01S0047580.1, from coordinate 31,482 downwards.
AGAACCATAATTTAGGCTCTGTGTGAAGAAATGTTAGCTCCATGATGCCAAGAAGACGAAGGGACAACCCTATAGTGAATACAACAATGGAGGAGGAAATTAGGAGAATCTTTGAAAGGATAGATGCCATGTAAATTGCACAGAGAAGAGCACCAGATGCAAGTGACATTAGTGAGGCTGTGAGTGAAGAAACAGAGGTTGAAGGAGATGCAGGAGAATATGTTCCAGAATAAAGCTTGCTCAAAGTTGTTGTAAAAATGGGAGCTAGAGAAAAAATGCAAATCCCAATGTATGAAGATAATTTAGATGTGGAGTTGCTAGATTGGATAAGAGAAATGGACAAATACTTCGACTATGAAGAGTTCGATGATGAGAATAAATTAATGCATGTTGTCACAAGGCTAAAATTACATGCAAAATTATGGTGGGACGAACTGCATGCTGAAAGAAGAAGAAAAGGAAAAAACAAAATTAAAATATGGGACAAAATGGTAGCCAAGCTAAAGGCTAAATTCATACCCAAATATTATCATACAAATTTCTTCAAGAGACTACAGAACCTGAGATAGAAAGGCCTGATAGTGAAAGATTACACATAATAGTTTTATAAGCTAAACATTAGAGTTGGATACCATGAAAGTGATGAAGAAAATGTTTCTAGGTACATCAATGGCCTGAGATATGAAATCCGGGATGAGATCAACATGGTGACTATGAGGACAGTTGAAGATGCTTATCAAGTTTCCCTGAAAGTAGAGGAAACATTTCCCAGGAAACAAATCCAAAGAGGGAGAGGAAAAATCCCACACAAAGGTAAGGGAATTTTCCATGACAAGTCCCAGAAACCCAAAGATGAAACTGAAAATCCCCACAGTCATACAAAAAGAGGAGGAAGCTCCAGGGGGAGGCAATATGGTAGAATAAATTATTTTCCTTGAGGAAGAGGAAGAGGAGAAGAGGTGAAATGTTATGCCTATGGAAAGACAAGGCATATGTCTTGGGAATGACCCAAGAAAAAGAAGGATGCAAAAGAAGGAGAAAATCACATTTCTGAAGCATGGAGAAGGAATTTTGAGGAAGAAGTTGTTGAATATGGAAGATCCCTCATGATGAGGAAAATTCTCTTGAAACCAGAGAAAGAGGTGGAAGCACCAATACAGAGAAACACTATGTTTAGGATTTATTGCAAGACCAAGGATAGAGTTTGAAAGGTGATTATAGACAGTGGAAGCACTGATAATATAGTGTCCACAAAGATGGTGGAAACATTGGAGTTGGAACCAACTGCAAATCCAAATCCATATAAAGTTTCATCACTACAAAAAGGACATTGGGTAATGGTAAGTAAACATTGCCAGGTTAAATTTAAAATAGGAGGATACAAAGATGATATTTATGTGATGTAATACCCATGGATGTCTATCATGTTTTGTTGGGAAGACCATGGAGGTTTGACATAAATGTCATACATTATGGGAGAAAAACCACTTACACACTTGAGAATAATGGTAGGACACACATGTTTCTGCCAATAGAGGATAAGAAAGTAAAGGAATAAGCCATCCCAAGAATACTTCTCATGAGTAGGAAGGAGCTCTTGAATGAATTCAAGAAAGAGAAGGAGATGTAGTTTGCAGTGATGAGAAATCCTAGAGTCATCCTTACCAGTACTATAATGGATGATATACCTAAATAAATTCAGGAACTGCTAGATACTGTTTTTGATATCATGTTGGATGAGTTACCTTTCTCATTTCCACGCATTAGGAGCATCAATCATCACATTTATCTTATCCCATGAACAATATTTCCAAACAAAATAAAATATAGGTTGACACCTCAAGATAATGAAGAGGTCAAGATCAAGTCCAAGATCTATTATAAAAGGGTTTATTCAAGGAGAGATTTATCCCATGTGCAGTACCAACTGTATTGAGTCCTAAGAAGGATGGAGGATGGAGAATGTGCATATATTCCAGAGCCATCAATAAGATAACCATTAGGTACAAATTCCCTTTGCCTAGAATGGATGAATTGATGGATTGCTTGAGTGGAGTAAGCTATTTTTCAAATATAGATCTGAAAAGTGGTTATCATTAGATAAGGATGAGAGAAGGATATGAATGGAAAACAACATTCAAGAAAAACAAAGGTTTATATGAGTGGTTTGTTATGCCATTTGGTTTAAAATATTCCCCAAGCACATTCATGAGATTGATGAATGAAGTACTTAAGGACTTCATAGGTAAATTTGTCATTGCATATCTGGATGATATACTAGTCTTCAGTAGAATTGAAGAAGAACATTTAAGGCACTTGACATTAGTGATGAGGAGGTTGTAGTAAGAGAAGTTGTTGATAAATTTTAAAAAGTCATATTTTATGAAGAAAGAACTCATATATTTTGGTTTTGTGATCTCTTCCAATGAGCCGAAGATGTATCCAAAAAAGGTGAGAGATATCAGAGACTGACCAACACCAAGGATAATATTTGAGGTAAGAAGCTTCCATGGATTAGCAAGTTTCTATAGGAAATTCATTAGAAATTTCAGTTGTATATGTGTCTTATCACTGGAAAATCGTTCGCAACATTGCACAGAAATGGTTAAGAAAAAACATCAATTCCAACAATAGTTAGTTCACCTGCAACACTAAAATTTATCCAGAAGGAAAAAAACTATGTAATTGGGGTAAGAAATCAGAGTGTGCATAATCACCAAAAGGAGCGCGTGCACAGTGTGCAGAGTGCGCAGGCCAACACAGGCCTCAGCGTGCAAAATGCACCACTATGTACGAGAAAATCCACACACTTATATGAACGGCGCATTTATGGATCTTGTCAGCCCCTCAACCAATTCTGGTCTGACCCCCAACACGATTTGACACTCATATCTCAACAAAATCTAGCTTGGGGGCTGGTCAAAGGCTAGAGGGTGCCCTGCCCCTTGTTCACACTATGAACCAATTACATTTTTCCATGTATGAATGCTATAAATAATATCAATGGGTGTCCTAAGAAACCAAGATCTTTAAGGTATCGTTATGCTACAAGAATTATTCCTTGAGAATCCTCTTTTCTCTTTGAAGCCTTCAAGCACCATTGCAATAGGCCATTCCACTCACCTCTTGAGGGAATAGGCATTGTTTTTCTTCATTTGTCATTTATTCCATTGTAAGGAGTGAAGAGCTCTCAATTAGGGAACTCATGAGCCCTCCCAAGGAGAAAGAGGGCACTCATAAGTCCCTGAATTTATCTAGGGTTGTTTTCCTACTAATCTATTGATCCATTGGTAGAATTATGTTGCTCATTGTTTAATTTTCATGGTTCTAAGTTTCTCAAGATTTCTAACATTTATTCTTAGTTGTTTTAGTTTTATTTCTTTGTTTCCATATATGTTTGGCTTATCTAACCCACTGACAAACTTCTATCTTATCTAGCAGGATCATCTAGACATGCAAGTGTTGTTTTTTTTCTCACCCAAGTGGAAAAACCAACACAACAGATTGGCGACCATACCAGGGATTGGTATCAAATTAATCCCTATTTGAGATTTGAGAGAAATTAATTTTGATTTTTTTGTCTTGCAGGTACCAAAACTGGCCTAGCCTAACCTGCCAAAGAAAAAATTCAGAGCTGAAGAAGGATTATTTCACTTGGAAATTTATTCCTCGATGCTTGATAGGAAGTGCGTGGATTTTCCTTCCCATAGACGTGCACTCTACGCACTGTGCGAGAAACATGACTTATTGCTTTGCACATTGTGCGCCCTCTATATGCCTGTCAGAATTGTAACCCCCGCATAAGTCCATTTTTTTAAATTGTAAGGGTTTGTATGCATGGTTTGAGGGCCCCTAGGCTTCAAATTTTTATTTTTCTGCACTTTGTAAGGTAACTACACTCCACTTAAAGTCCTTTCCCATATGAAATTTTAGCTAACTTAGGCACTTAGGGGTTAAAAATAAACACTATTCTCCTCTTTTTCTTTGTTTTCACATGGATGGCTCATTTTTCTTGTAAAATTTTAAGTGTAAGTGATTTCTTTCATACACAAATCATTTAAAGTGGGACTAGTAACCAATATTGACCCTCAAGTATGCTCTTCCCTCACACCCTAGTGTTATCTTGGGAATTTGAATGGAGGTTGAGAGGAAGTTTCATCTCCCTTAAACAAAAATATTTAGGAGAGGATAAAGCCCCCCTAGGGTTCCTCTTTAGTTTTTGAAATCATCTTAAAAGTTTTGTAAGGGCCCATACATGCCCACATGATGCAAACTTAGGATTGTTTCTAAATTTTTTCTTAGTTTAGATCACAATCTAGGGAAGTGTAAATATCAAAGTAACGGGCCCAAAAATGCCCATATGTTTGAAATCTAGGATAGTTTCAAAATATTTCTTAGTATAGACAACATTTAGGGAGTTCAAAGGATTTGTAAGGACCCATATGTCCACATTTGTAGTTCTTTAGGGCTTTACATATTCTGCAAGGTTGTAACAAAGACACATAGTAAGATAGGTAAAGAAGACTTGTTACAATATCACATGTTACAATATCACACCTAACTTATTAAAATATTTGCACACTTTTTCACTCTCTTACACACAAAGTCACTCCTCAAACATAATTTCTATTAGAATAGTGGAGGTCAAAGTAGGATTTCTTCAAAGGAATTCCAAAAGGTCTGACTACTTCTTTGGAAATTATCCATACCCATTTAATTCAAATGAGATTGGTCCATGACCCCAATCTCTCAGCCCACCACATCTAAAATTTTCTAACAACGCACTAAATTTTCCTCCACAAGGGGGTGCCAAAAGAAACTTTTAGTCTAGGTAGGATCTCAGAGGTAGGCATCCAAATAACCCCCCATTATCAGGTTCTCACATTTTCAAACAATAGAAGTTGAGAAATAGGGAACTTTCGAATCCTCTATGTCAAGTGTTCCTACACCATAAGGCATGGAGATACCCGTGAAGGGTCAAAGGCCGCGGTTTGGTTGTTCTGCAGATACCTCCTTGAGTCACCCAACTCTTGTGAGGGAATCCATCCTGTGACCCATTTTTGAGGCCAAAAATCTAAATGTCACCCTTTTACCGAGGTACCTAGTGGCCAAACTCTAGTTATATACACAGGTGGTGGTTGTGGGCTGCAATTGCACCTTGGTCAGATTTTCTGTGGCTATTAGGAATTATCGCTAGCTCTTTCGAGATATGCACAATATACCCCTCATTATAAATGACTACTTAAACCTTCACTAGTTCCTCTTTTGGAGGATTCAGACCGCACTTTTGAGTGTTATTGGAAGGCCCAGTGATAAATCGAGAGGAAGGATGATAAGTCTTTTAGGAAAAAAGATTTTATTTTTGTTATTTTTCCCCGACAAGGACAAAATCCACCTATCCACATGCTTATTTATGTTACAAATGATGTATGTATGATGTTCATTTGATTACATGCCATTGTGAGTTATACTATGTTGTGAAGGTCATAATTATAAAAACACTTGTTCATTTATTTTGCTTGTCACCATTTTCACGCATTCACTTTGCTAGTCAGAACCATAGGGGACCCACATAATCCTCGTCATTCTAGACACTTGTAAAACCTTCCTCCTCTTCAAGGAGGAGTTCCTAGTCTCCCCAACTCACTGGATCAACCATCTCACACCCTCGTGAGTGCTACTATTTTTGGATCATCTTTACTTGGTTCCACTTTGCTTGGTTCCAATTCCCAAGGCCATCCATCCACTAGTTCTCCTTCACAAGGAAGTAGGGGTCAAACTTCTTCTCAAGGGAGAAGAACCACCCCACAAAATCTCTCTCAAGGGATAGGTCCACTACATGCTCATAGAATGGATGGAACTAATCATCCACCAAATCTTCCTATGCCATACTTGGCATCACTCAACATTCCTGATTTGACAAATCTCATGAATGATCACATTTTACATGACCCCACATGGCCCAATATGCCTACCAAACTACCTTTAGATATTCCAAAGTCTAAAGGAAAACTAGGGGAAGATCCCTCCAACCATGTTATGACCTTCAACTTATGGTTATATTCAATTAACATCATGGATGATTCCATCCGCTTGAGTTTATTTCAAAGAAATCTCATGGGCCCATCAACTAAATGGTATGTGGATGAAAAATCAGGGTCCCATGTGACTTTGAATCATTGCCCAAGGCTTTGAATCATTGTCCAAGGCCTTTTTGTCCTTTTTTCAACTACCAGTGTGTCATGATACTAGATTAGAACTTCTCTCTAAGTTAAAACAAACCACTAGTATCCATATAGCCAACCACATCCATGAATGGCATCGACGACGTAGTTTTTGTAAAGAGGAAACCACCAAAGAACAAAATCTTGATTGGTTTCTCAAATCTCTTGTCTCTGTTATTTCCAAGGATGTAGCATCCACTTTTTCTCAGTCAGAAGAGGATTCCATTAGCAAGGCTCAACAATTTGACCTCATCTGCGCTCATTCAGGTTACCTATACACAGTATTACCTGATGCACCCAGACCCATTCCATTCGTCCAGGACAAACCTGGGATGTCCTACAATGCAGATAGGTTGATTGGTTCTATGAACCATCTCAATCCTTATGGCCACTCGTCACCCACTTATGGTGCACCTCAATATCTAAAACCATATGGAGAGACGTCTTATTACCCTTCTCCCACTCACCAACATTCATATCTTGTTTCTCCCCCTCCACCAATGGGTGGACCCTCACCGGTACCCATGATGCATCCCATCTCTCAACCAAGAACAAGTTCACCTTCTACCTCTACATACAACCTTAGAAGTAGTGGAAAATCTTCAAATTCTTACAAGCTATATGGATCATCTCCACAAAAAAATCCATATTTTCCATTTTGTGGTCCTCCACAGGCAGTGGCTCCTCCACCAGGACAACTGCAGGCCGAATTTAACTTTGTTCAACCCTCTCGCATTCAAAAACTTCATACTTTTGAGAAATTGAATACGGAAAATCCGGCCCATACACTGAATAATTCCAAGAAAAAAGGGAAAAACTAAAATAACAACAACCTGGGACTAGGTGGACACAACCCCCAACAAAACCATCTCGTTGGGGGCAACCAGAATCAGGGAAACCAAAACACTCAAGGGGGAAACAATAACAATCAACCACGAAAAGGGAAGAAATATAACCTTCGAACTAACTTATATTGTTCTCTCTTTGGTGATTATGGATATTATACTCACCGTTTCCCCCAAATTGTCGACTTTAAACAGATGAAAGAATACATGAAGGCGTAATGTCCTCCAGCATTGCCTGCCCCTCAGCAAGCACCAAAACAATATTTCCAACAGCCACCTCTGGTCATTTTGAAAAACCCCATTCCACATCAAGGTGTTATGAATACCCAACAGGAGGTACACCCTTCCCCACCCCAAATGGGGCAGTATCAAAACCCAGGTCCCAATCAACCTGGAAATCCGATCAATTGCAATATCCTCCTTACCAACAAAGAAGAAATTATCCTGGAAAAATGTAGTCGCCAATACAGTTCCACCCCTAAATATAACCCAACCACCTTAGAAGCGACTCTAGCTACATTCAGACAACCATTGATGACTCCATGCCCTAACACTGAACCAAACCCTCGTATACCCCGTATGTCATTACAACAGAATGTACATAGCCCTCATGCTAGGGAAGCCCATAACTATAGTCTAGTCGATGACTTAGCATAGTCTCTTGCATCCATGTCTGTATTGGAGGTCCTCTAAACATGTCCATCTCAACGGAAATCCTTCATTTCTGCCTTGGGGACAGTCAATCTAGCTAATACTAGACTCATCACTTTTGATATAGATAATGGAGAACCACACCTCCCCACCCTGGTATCTTTTTAGATATCAATTAAGATATGGAACATCACAATTCATAGGTGTATCATTGATGAAGGTGCATCCACATGCATCATTTCCAAAGTAGTATGGAAGAAATTCGGCTCACCTAAGTTAGTACGATCTGCAATCACCCTACGAGCTTATGATGGTCGACCATCCTCCCTTGAAGGGATATTCCAAAATGTCCCTGTAGAACTTGGGGGAAAAACCATCCTCATAGACATTGAATTTATCGATGCCCCACTTGATTAAAATAACTTGTTCGGACGTAGCTACATGTATGCTATGAAGGGGGTAGCCTTTTCTATGTTTCGAACAATGATGTTCCCCCACAATGGGAAAATCGTCACCATATACTAACTTACACATTATGAGCCTAATCATTCCCTCAACATTTATAACATTCTCCCCCTTATCCACACTAGCTCAGACACTTTTTTGGTTATTGACATCGGTCCTAGAATTTTCAAAGACCCATCCTTAATGGGGCCATATCATGGCGCACCACCTTTCCTACACCCTTCAACACAAGTGTGTGTAGTATATTATAATGGAAAAACTATCAGAGACAATACTCCGCCCATTGAGGCCCCTCCCCACATCGAAGTTCCACTAGTTGAAGCACTATTACCTCAAGAATTCCATAAGAATCCCACTGCACCACTTATCCCAGATTTCCCCCCCCTTACAAGGGAAAATCCCGGTTTGGGATATAGTCCCCCAAGCCATTACCCAAATTCCATTTCTCTACCCCTCACCTGGAGTCCAAGCATTCCAGGTAGCTACAAATCTCACCCTTCCAAACATGGTTCTTATCATCCCTGTATGGTATCTCCATCCACCCGCGATGGCCCCTATGCCATCCCTCCCTCCCCAAACAGAGGGATTACCAATGTAGATCCAACTACATGCTCCTTCCACACTACCCCCACCCCTAGCTAGCAACAACACCACCACCATTGGGGGCAGACAAAAGAATAATGAGTGCACAACTTCACTTCCTTCTCGAGCTCAACCCCCTTGCACACTATGCGAAAGAGAAGGACACCCCACTAAAAGATTTCCTACTCTTCCAAAGTTACAAAATCTGATCCATCTCCCTAGAGAAACCACATTGCTCACCACTTCACCAAGTACATCCACTGCTACTATAGATTCCTCAACCACACACACTAAAGGGTTGCAAACCAAATTCACTTGTCCCATATGTTCATAATATGGCCACTACAGTCATCATTTCCTAGATGTACCTCAATTTTACCAAATGTTAGCCACAGTACACCAAACATCTTGGCTAGAGCCCTCTCAGCCACCCCCTACTGAGGCTCACATTACTGATATTCGATATATTTCGTCATCAATACCCAATCGAATAAGGTAGCCTCCATAGTTTTGGGACATGTAATTTATGTCCAACAGTCCCTCACACCCTGTACATGATATCTTGTCTACATCCTCACCATAAGAGGACAATAATTCTTACCCATTGACAGTTCCCCCTGTCACCTCCAAGGATACCCTGTATTCTCGCATTTTCCACTACGACGAAGATATCCTGGAGGAGCTCACCACCCTCTATTTCCCATGTAATGCACTCCATCATTGTGCATTTTTTATCTGACAAGATGCCTTTCATCCTCCTACCCAAGCCTCCCTATGTGCAATTGAAACCGAGGATTTTATTCCTCCAGGGAATATTGATTGGTTCAACAACCCTATCCCTACCCCCGATGCTTTTGAAGAAGTAAAAATGGCCAACATCTCCCCCACTATCATGATTGACATTTCCATTAAACCAATAATCGTATAATAAAACACCATTGGCGTCGCATGCTCCCTTGAATAACTCATTTCTTACAAATGTCTCTTTCTGGAATACCAGGATTTTTATTCCTAGTCATATATGGAGATGCCTAGCCTTGATCCTTCTATAGTCGAACATCGAATCTACACTTGGACAAATGTCTCCCTTGTCCGTCAAAAGTAATTCCCCCTTCACTCATCCAAATCTACGGATATAAAATCCGAAATTGACAAGTTACGCATTGTCGAGTTCACTTACCCCATTGTGTACACTTCATGGGTCTCCAACCCTGTCCCTATGAATAAAAAATAGGAAACTATTTGTGTTTGCACAAAATTTCACGATATCAACCATTCTTGTCCAAAAGACAACTTCCCAACCCCTTTCATCGACCAAAACACTGATGATTTTGTCAACCATGAGGAGCTTTCCTTTATGGACAGGTTCTCTGGCTATAACCAAATTCAAATCCATCGAGAAAATCAATACAAAAACATGTTTACAACCCCTTGGGGTACCTTTTCTCATCATGTCATTCATTTTGGACTCAAGAACACACATTCTACATTTCAACAGACCATGACCTATGTTTTCTATGATATTTCTAGCATCACCCTTGCTTATGTGGACGACCTCACTGCTCAATCCAAAAAGCGAACTCATCATTTAAACTACTTACACATTGTTTTCCAATGATGTCGCCAGTTCAATATCTCCTTGAACCCCCTCAAGTGCATCTTTTACATCACTATCAGGTGCCTCCTTAGGTTCATAGTCTCCCAACATGCCATCATTGTGGACCCCCTCAAGATCCAAGCTATCATAAAAATTCCACCACCTAGTAATTTACGCCGACTACAAAACCTACAAGGCAAAGCCAACTTTTTACGTCGCTTTGTCCCATACTATGCCACTCACGCACACAGTTTTCTTTGCTTATTACGACAAGATATCCCATTTCTATGGGACGAACATGCTCAAACAACTTTTTATGATTTGAAAGATGCCCTATCAAATTCCCCTTTGATTAGTCTCCCAAACTATGATCGTGATTACATCCTCTACTTATCAGACTTAGTTTTCTCAGTAGCAGGAGTCCTCGTGAAATTAGGGGATGATGGGTGTTAACATGTCATTTAATTATGTAGTAAAAACCTCTCAGGGCCACCCTTGAAGTATAATCATTATGAGAAAATCTCTTTAGCAGTTGTCCTCGCAGTCCAAAAACTATGACATTATATATTACTTTGAACCACCAAGGTCATAGCAGATTCCAACCCCATCTAGTACTCGCTTAGTCGACGAAAAATTAATGGAAAAATTTCCATATGGATCATCATCCTCCAGGAATACGATATAGATTTCTCTACTCCCAAAAGAAAGAAATGTCTCATCCTAGCCAAACTCATTACAACTTTTCCCTCAGACGCCAAAGCTTCCCCCATCAATGAGGATTTCCCCGACGAGCACCTCTTGTTCATCCCCTCCGATGACCCTTGGTACGATGACCTCCTCGTCTACCTTCGTACATATAAGTTTGGGTCTCATATCTCTCGAGATTATCATCAATGCATTTTCCAGGAGGCCCGTCGATACCTCCTCTTTAGAGATGTTCTCTATCGACGTGAGAGAGACACCATTCTCCGTTGATGTCTTACAATCAATGAAGCTAATAGAGTCTTGAACGATTTCCACAATGGAAATTGCGGTGGTCACCTCTTGGGTATGTCCACCTCCCAAAAAATCATTAGAGCAGGTAACTTATGGCCCACGTTGTTTCATGACTGCATCCACGTTGTCAAGCGATGCGACAAATGCCATCTTTACGTAAACAAAGCACAAGTGCCACCAACTCTTCTACATCTAGTCATCACAGTCATCCCCTACTGTAAATGAGGCATAGACTTCATGAATTTCTATCCTCCATACAGTAATGGAAATAAGTACATTGTCATGGCAGTATATTACTTTACCAAGTGAGCCGAAGACATTCCCACATTTAACAACACCGCTAACACAACAACACATTTTTTCTTCAACCACGTCATTACCCGGTTGAGAGTCCCACTACAGCTAGTGTCTAATCATGGTAAGCACTTTGAGAACGATATATTTGCAGACCTCTTCTCAAAATTAGGATTCACCCATGAGTTTGCCTCCCCATACTACCCTCAGTCCAACGGACAAGTTGAAGCTGTCACCAAAGTCCTCAAAACCATGCTACAACATACCATCAATGAACATAAGACCAACTGGCACCATATGTTTTTCTATTCATTATAGACTTATTGCATGACAGTCAAAACAACCACCGGTTTTACACCATTCAACCTCATTCATGGGATCGAAGCCACCCTCCCTATCGAGTGCGAAATCCCCACGTTACGCACTTCCATTGAGCTATTACCTTACACTTTTTTAATGGAGAGGCACCTGCTGAACTTAGAGTCACTTGATGAAGATCATCGATCTTCATTAAAACACAACGAGGAAGATAAAAAATGGTCCAAAGCCACTTTCGACCACCATGTCAACCTTTTCTCATTCCATGAAGGTGATCTCATGTTAGCCTACGATATCTCCCATGAAAAACTCGACCATGGTACATTTGAGTCATTATTCCATGGACCCTACATCATCCAACACTGCCTCAATAAATGTTCCTACATCATGGCCTCTCCTGAAGGATACCCTCTCAAAGAACCCGTCAACAGGTTGTAATTAAAGAATTTTTACGCCTAAGCACAACCTCTCTACCTTAGGTTTTTATTTGTACACATTTGTAGAGTTTTTACTCTTATTTTCCGCCACCACTACTCATGTTTGATCTATCATCCATGTTATTGATAAATGCATCATTCATCAACCTACCACATCGGTTACGCTGATGGTGCCAACCACTGGACCCAGAATCTCGCTTCGACCACTTGGGCCATCTATACTCCCTCACATGTCCTGATCCACTCCAGTGGCATATGTTTGGGCTCGGCCACCAACAACTAAGCTGAATACGATGTCATCATTGGTCTCCTCGTCGAATATATTCACCACCACATTTGTCACCTTAGCGTTCTATTATATTGCTTGTCGTCCTGCAACTCAACCATGTATATCATGCTCACGATCCTTGCCTCTTTCACAAATACCTGCAAGTTAGACTCCTATCTCGAAAATTTGATTCAATCACATTTACACATATTCCAAGACAACTTAATCAAGTAGCAGATCACATAGCTAACCTAATATTAGATTGGAAGTTATCACATTAAAACAACATTTTTTACATGGCATCATATGTTTTTCACAACAAAAAGAAAAGACATCATACATTAAAAAATAACACATAGAGACATGATTGATCCAATATATATATATATATATATATATCATCAAGTGTCATAAGTGTTTACAAAAAGTATATACATGTACAAATTTCCCATAGGCTCATGAATCCCCCACCCATATGAGTACAAAAATGGGCTCCCAAGACTATATAAAAAAAAATCGGCATTCAAGGTGCCCCAGAGCTCCCCCTGAGGTCCTATGTTGGATAGAGGCACCCCACCAGCTAGGGGCCCTCTAGGTCTAGGAGGAAACTAACTAGTCATCGCTACCCCCTCCACTGTTTCTCGATGGATCAGGGTCCACCACTCTATCGGTATGCCCACGCACTGCTCTAGGACCTCCTCATCCTAGATATGGGCAAACATGCCCTCAGTTACTCCCTATAAAACCCACTTGAAGCATTGACACAAGTCCTCCATCATCTCTCTATGGTTCGCACGTTGGTCCAACACCAACGCCATATCTCCATCGCCTATGTCCCACCCTCAGTTCTACAGGTGTCGGTCAAGTGGGACCTCAACGAGCCAACTCCTTGACCACCTCCCCCTCTTGCCCTCAGGGCCCCACATATGAAATAAAACACCATAGATAGAATCAACATTCATATACATATATAATCAATGTCATCTATTAAAATCACAAAACATAAAAGTACAACACATAGCTTTTTGATCTGAGTCTTCCCTAGGAGGCAACATCATGTTTGAATCATTGTGGTAGTCCATACTCACGTATGGATACCTCAGTATAACATGTGGAATCTGGTGCCACACTCGAGCCACTGTGGTTGTGAAATAGTGGCCACCCTCCCCACCTCCATGTCTGGCCAACACATGGGCCCATCGCATCAGACGTGGCTCTCATGACCCCATGGGCTCGAGTAGGATTCTTGGGTGCAACATAGGCACCATATCAAGAAACCAGGCCACCATAATGGACCCAAAAGCAAAGTCACCAGAGTTGGCTTGCCGACACTAGTTCACCTATCCCATCATATTGGTGTGAAGAAGAACACCCCATGCAAATAGGTCCCCATAAAAGACCCGCTCCACTACTCTCAGTTGATCCCTAGTGATCTGATGAGTGTCTAAGGATCCATATATCCTCACCACCATTGTTGCGATGCACTCCGTCAAGAGGTCGTCAATAGCCTCATTATATATGACCAAACCCGCATAGGGTTCAAACCATTGCAGTAGAAAGATTCCAAGTCACCTTCTTGATCCTCCCCAACAAATGGGGATCAATAGGAAGGGCCATCCCATAGAATGGGAGCCTCGTCAGGAAATACACATACTCAGTGGCTGAAATTTTTAGTTTCTCACCTCTAACAATGAAGCATTGTAGATCAGTCCTCCACATCCCGATCAAATACTAAATAAAGAACTCTCATGACTGTATCAGAGGGCAGTCAAAGAACTTGAGAAAATCACAGGCTGCCAAGTATCTCTGAATACCAGGATGCGCTCTCACCGCCTCCCATAAATGATCACAGATGTGCTCTCTCCAGTGCACCGACATCGTGCTATCAGAATCTGTTGATCACCTGCATCCACATAGAAACACTTGATCATCCTCATCATCCAGAAAAAAGCATCAAAATATCAAAAATTACAAACCCTTAGCCTTGCCCACAATGGTTAGATTTCACCCAAACAGGTGTGCACATGTGCACACCTGTTCTTTGCACAGTTGCGCACTAATGCGTAGTTGTCTAAGAAATATACGTGCATGAGTGTGCGACTATCATTAAGACATGCATGCATCTAATGTGTGCCTATATTCCCAAACCTTGTGCCCACATGTGCGAATGTGTCAAACATAGCCGCACATTATGCACAGGAAAAGGAATTATACCCGTGCACATGTGTGCGGGTATTCCTCCTTTTCCCATGCACTGATGTGCCCCTACCCAAAAAAAAACCTTGTACGACCCTTCGTACAGCCCCTACCTACATACTAGGAAATTCACAACATACAGGAGGATAGGACCACTAACCTGTCTCTTGCCACTCCCGGATCGGTAGCCTAACACAATCTCCAAATCTCCTCACAACTATCTCGACAACTCAACGACAGGGACAGGTACAAATGGGGTGGCATTGTGGGCCCACTAGCAATATATAGTCCATTTTTCCCAAACTTCCACACTCTGTTACTAGAGCCCAGAGCCTTCGTTTTCTAATATGTTCTCAACCACATGATCCTGGTCCCATCATATACACATTCACATTCCTCGGGTCATCATCTGCACTTGACCCAAGAGGATCATTTTTCTCAAGTCATGTTCAGGTATGCATGCTCATGTTCAATTTTATCAAATAGTTGTTATATGCTCTTTATCATTAGATATTTTTCACGTCGATTATTTTCTTTTCATGTGTGCAAGTACTTGTTTCTCAAGCTTACAACCCCTTCAGGTGTATGTTCGACACTGACATGTAATTATTTCCTCTGTAAATCAATCACATACCCCAGTCATACCCTTTGAGATTTATCTTTAGGGTCCTTACATCCATCTCTGCAGTACCTTTACCTCTGCCGCATTTGGGTACTGTCACCCAGTAGCACTCTCGCCCACATGAGTTATCCCATTCATAGTTCCCCTTGGCAAATCAACACTCATGCTAATTTCACCCCCAAGGGATGGGGGTACCAATAGTCTTATACACTTTCGAGAATGAACCCGACATGTCTTCTCATCATATTGCTAACTTTCCCAATGGACACCCTATTGAATTTTCAATGAGCTATGTCTAGGGCATTCTCTTTAAATTTTCTGTTTGACTTTAACTTGAACCATAACTATTGCAGTAAACCAAGATCACAAGAAGAATAACCATGCACAATAAAATAAGAAGTATCCTGGGAAACCCTTCTCAACAAGGGAAGAAAACCGAGCCAATCCTTTTCTATATTCTTCAAGAGAAAGACTCCCACACCATCACCAAACCTAGCACACAAGAGGGTGCTTTAATTTTCATAATTTCATAACACAACTTCTGAAATCATGAGATGACACAATGATAAGTGTGTTTCCTCAATGGGGATTCACATTTATTTATATAAGACTTGTCACGTCAAATGATGTGTCTATTGGAACAATAGGTCCGACCTCAATAACTCAAAATATAAGTAGTAATTACCATATTAATTATCTTTTACATTAATTATATTATATTAATTATGTTTTACATTAATTATCTTTTACATTAAGGTGGGCCGGACTTGTACCCTTTACATAACAAACATGGTTATCGGTAAGTCTGACTCTTGAAAAATATAGCAAGGGATCTCATACACCCACTAGTGCTCATCCACTAGGGGCACATCCATATGTGCTCAACCACAGGGATGTCCCTCTATCTCACGACATCTCACATGAGAAGCACACTCACTAGTGCTCAACCACTAGGATCATGTTCACATGTGCTCAACCATAGGCACATCCAAATCAATAGATCTTGTTTCTCACTACGTTACATAGGAGGTTATTCTGGATTTCATCATCTCAACTCTCTTCTCAAAGGAGGTAATACATCATTTCATTTCTGTCTCAGAATGATGCACCCAGCTCATGGGATTTCACACGTTCACCTATGCTCAGCCACAGGCACGTCCAACTCAACAGATCTTCTTTCTCACTACGTTACACATGAGAATCATTTGGAATTCATTGCGACTCTCTATAAGGAGGATGCCAGCACAATGTTCCAGTTCAGTCTGAGATAGGAACCACACACACAACTCAAGGACTCTCTCTCAGGTGTGTGTCATGGAGGATGTCTCACACAGCTGTAATCATCAACACTCCCTCTCATCTAGGGAGGAATTCTCCACCAGGCCAAGTCTCTCATGGAAGTACTTGAACTTCGTCCTGGTTTTAATCGTCAACACTCCCTCTTAGCTAGGGAGGTAATCTTCAACAAGCTAGTTTCTCACAGGAGTACTCGAACTTCGTATTGGCAAGCGGTTTTGTGAATATATCTGCAATATGCTCATGTGTAGGAAGGTATTGCATGTGTACTTATTTCCCCTGCAACATGTCTCTGATATAATGATATTTTATCTCAATGTGTTTTGATCTATCATGAAACACAGGGTTCTCAGAGAGATTCACACAACTCTAGTTATCACAAGTAATAATAGGATCCATCTCATGATCAAATAAATCTGTCAGAAGCCACGCTGCTTTAGAGACTTCCACACTCAATGTTATATACTCTACTTCTGCAGTACTCAAGACCACAGAGATTTGGTTCCTGTTGTACCAGGAAACCATGGTAAACCCCAAAGAAAAACAACAACTGGATGTTCTCTTTCAGTCCATTGTACTCTCTTATCAATTTGTAACGGCATATCCCTGCAAAATCAAGTTCACACTGTAGGCATATCTCAGGACATATCCAATTGTGCCTCATATATATATATATATATATATATATATATATAAATACATGCTTTACTGCTATCCAATGAGTCTGTCTCAGCTGACTCATGGATTGACAAAGCACATTCACTGCATAGCATATATCAGGTCTGGTATTAACTAGATACATCAATGATCCAATAAGTTGTTGGTACACATGTCGATCAATCTCTTCTGAATCATCATCATTTATTTTTCTTCAAATGCATCACCGTCGATGTAAACATGGATTTGCATTATTTCATATTGAGCTTCTTTAATATCCCCACTCTATATTTTCCTTGACTTAGGAAAAGTCTCATTGGTCCTCTGTCATACTTCTTGTCCCAAGAAGTAGTGCATCATACTCAGGTCCTTCATCTCGAAATAAAAATTCAAATCTTTCTTGTCACAACACGAGTTCTTGAATAAATCATCAAAATCAGGCTCTCGTCACCAACAATGTAATAGTATAGGTTTGGATCAACACGAATTTTTTTGAAACCCAAACTCATCAAGAATACATCTATCTAATTTAGTTTTCAACTCATGGATGGTAGTACATATGGAAGTGCATCGGACTACTAGATAAATATGTCTCATCATAGTTCACTCCCTCGACACTTCCATCCTATTATAACCCTATAATTCATAGTATCATCTGGTGACTGGAAATTTTTCACTCTGGGTATATTTTGGCTTGCAAATAATATTTCATTTCTGCAAATTGTTTTCAAGGAAAGGAAAAGAAAAGAAAATTCATGATTATTGATGCTGAGTGGTGTTTCCTAACCCCATGGAGACAAAAGCAAGGGAAGTAGTGCACAAAACCCACAAAAAGTACTAAGCCAAATTTTTTGCTACGTTCACGCCTGGAGAATAAAGAACACACTTAGATCAATGGTCAACCTAACAACGTGTAGATCAACGACTGACAGTGGCTTCCGGACCCCCTCGACTGTTCTGCTTTTA
>SNQJ01S0047579.1:50498-67812 GCA_010110895.2 Picea sitchensis | reverse complement strand
TGTTGGTACATATTGATGAGTCATAGTTGATGAGTACTTGAAAGATTATTGGTACATACTTAGTACATGGTTGGTTTCACTCGTTTAAGGTACAGGTTGATTACATATTGTTTGGTACAGGTTGGTGCATGGTTGATGCACTTATTTATGGTACAAGTTGATTATAGGTTGATGCATGGTTGATGCATGGTTCAGGTTTATTGGTACATATTTACATTGGTATATCTCACAGTGATAGTGTGACATTGGTTCCATCATTCTACTTCTACTTCAGGGTGGTTGGACGGGGCAAGGACAGGTGGTTGTATCCACCTTCTGGTTGTAGTTGGAGAACATAGGGGGTTGTAGCCTCCTTCTGGTTGTAGAAAAAGAATTGGGGAGTCAGATCTTCCCTCAAGTTGTAGCCTAAGAAACTAGGGGGTTGGAGCCTCCTTCAAGTTGTAGCTGGAAAACAAAGGAATTTGGTGCTTCCAATGAATGTAATTCTTCAAGACATATAAGAAAAAGCATTATGTGGTTTTCTCCCGCTTTGGGTTTCCACGTAAAACACTGGTGTACTGTGTATGTGTATGATTGTTCATTTGTTCATTGCTTATTTACTCTGCAGTTATTGGATGATACTGCTTCATTGATATAACACTTGGATTATATGGTTAAAAAGGATTAAATTGCTCTATTATTGATTCACCCCCCCTCTCAGTAATCCAACAATATATGACTCGCGACACCCCTATAGGTTTCAAAATTTCCAAATTTTGAGATCTTTTGGTCAAATCTGGAAGTGTATGATATCAGGGATCTGTAATTGGTTTTTGTTTCTAGATCTTATCTATGTTTGAGTCCTTTTTGTCACAACTTTGGTCTTCAATCTATATTTGAAGTGTGTTTGTGTGTCTTTTTTGGATTACTTGTTTGCATTTGTTTGTTTTTTAGTGATCCATCGAAGTTGGTTTGTGCACCCAACAAATCTGATTAGATCTGGTAGAGTCCCTTATTAGATTGCATTTGGTTGGTTTTCCCTCTTGCAATTTGTGTTCATTTCTAGACCCACTTTTATTGTGATTTTTGGGTTAAGATAATGTGTATACATTGGAGTGTCTTGGGGGGAATCACTACCAATATCACACTACCCTTTTCTTGTTGTCTGTTGGTTTTGATTTGCATCATCATTTTCTTAGCATAAATAAACTTGCATTTCAAAAGAAGAAAAAGAAAAAAAAAATGATTGCATAAAATATTTTGAGCTTTGAAGACAAGGTACATTGTTGAACTGTTTGGTTTGAGATATTGTTAAAATTTTGGTTGTGATTTGTATTGCATGGTTGCTTGGTTCTTGTGAGGTTGCATTGTAAATTTTGCAAAGAAAAATATATATTTCCCTCCCATATCTAGAATTCATTGAATTGAATGACTGCGTTGACATCTTTGCATTGCTTTGGTTGGGTCAAGATTCATAAACACCATAAAATTTTCATACATTTCCCTTTGACATAAACAATAGTTGTAAGAAAATATGGCATAATTTAAAATTAACTAGACTCTTTTCTTTCCTAATGAACCAACATTATCTAGGATTGGGGCCTTGGAATAAGATTGGAGTGAAAACTCTCTAAGGCCACCAAATGAAACCTAGAATCATTAAAGAGTGTAAAACCAATTTTCACAATCAGTGTGTCAGCAGCCTCCTCTAACACATGATCTAATCACAAGGTTGCATTGGGTCTAGGATGATTACCACTCTATGATTGTCTTAGTGTTTTCTATATTACTTTGATTACTATGTATACGGGGGTTTGGTGACAAACCTCTCTATGAGGTAGCACTTTCAAGTATTCAAGATGAGTTATCCTGCCCTTACGTGTGGTCAGACCTATGACTATTCACCCGATCATTGATTGTGAGGTGGTAGCCTTAGTGACCACTCCTAGGTAGCCTACAGAGGTGGCTAGATATGGGACATGCGTGTAGTACCTGGGGCAGACGTTCATTCATGGTCTTAGTTCTCTTGGAGGGTGTTCGCCTAAATAAAATTTACTTGCATCGGTCAGGGTTGTCTCACGTAGTTCATCATAATTGTTAGTGTTTGTAGCTCAGACACATATTTACATAAGGGTGTCTACTTGCATAAATCCTCATTAAATGTATCTTATACTTTTCTTAGAATTCACTTTATTAACTTATTAATAAAGTGAATGTATTTTTATAAAGTGACGTTTAATTAATAAAGTGACTAAGTTAAACTCACTTAATGATTTTATTAAAAGAGAGACATTGATCTCATGATCTAATCTTGATCGTTGAGATTAGGTAAAACGCTCAAGACAAAAGATAGAGAGGGTAAACGAAAAGATACAAGGATTTTTTTCATTTCACAAGTCACATGAGGTGAAGAGGAAAAATCAGATCTAATTTTTCATCTTGGCGAGAAAAGTAAAATAATAGCACACTTCCCAAGATAGGTTGCATGCTTCCCGAGGTAGCACAGAAATCGAGGTAGCGTAGAAATTGAGGAAACACGTATTTTGAGGTAGCACAAATTTTGAGGTAACACATCTTTTGAGGCAGTTCCATTTATCAAAACAAGTGCATATCTGTACAGATAGCCTCAATGATTGGTAGCACACAAATTGAGGCAGCGTTGTGGTTCAAGTTTTCATATTTGGTTTGTGGTTTTAATTTCTCGAAGCCATTTTCTCTATGAAGGGAGCTCTTGTAAGTTATGATGTTATTTAATGAAGAATTGATTTGGAAGAGCAAAAAAATTATTGTGTATTGTTCGATTACTTTTCTCATTTTTCCATTGCATGCAAGAGTTAATTATTTCAGCAAAGTATTTAGATATGATCTGTTTACTTAGTTAGTTGATCGAGAGTAAATTTAACATGGTATCATAGATCTTGCTCTGAGAGAAAAGTATATCTATTGCATTCAATGCAAATCTCTTCAGCAGGTTAAAGGATAGAGAAGATTTATTGGATTCAGTGCAGATCATCCATGTTAGTAACTAGTGTGAAGTTTGAGGATCAACTAGATGGGGCTTCAAATTTCTTGCCTTGGAAATCAAGAATCTCAGTGATCTTAAAGGAACGGGATTTGTGGGAAGTCGTGACCAACCCTCCTCTAGCTCCATCATGGACCTCGAGGTGTACTCCAACAGTGGTAGACCTAGAAGTGTAGGAAGCATGGGATAAGAAGGATATAAAGGCATAGATGGTGATCTTTGAGTCCATCAAGGATCATCTAATCCCACATGTTGCAGAAAAGACCATATCTAAGGATATGTGTGATTCCCTTGCGTCACTATTTCAAAGTGACAATATGATTTAGAAGATGATCCTCAAAACCAAACTTAGAGAATGTAGAATTTCCACCTTGGACAATGTAACCAGCTACCTTATGAGGATCACACATATCCATACACAACTTTCAATTGTAGGAGAAGCAATAGTTGATGAAGAATTAGTGAATGTTTCTCTGAATGGGTTTTCCAAGGCTTGGAAACCATTCATCATGGTAATATGTTCCACAAATAAACTCCCCAAGTGGGAGATACTTTAGGATGACTGTATTCAGGAGGAGACTCATAAAGAGTCCATATCTGGCAAGCAAGGAGAAGGTGCAATACACGAAAACTTGGACTTGGTTAGCAAATCCAAGAAAGGCAAAGGAAAATTTTCCAAGAATGGTAATAGTTAGGGAGAGGGACATCAATATGGGTAGAATAGAGATATGAGCAAGATAAAATGATATATTTTCCATAAGAATGGCCACTTTTCTTCTCAGTGTATAGGGAGAAATAAAGGCAAAGGAAAGTCGCAGATAGTTGCATCAACTGCAGAGACACAATTGAGTGAACTTACATCCAAGTTAGAGAATGATTTTGCATTCATGTCTTGTCTTTCTACCAGCACTACTCCCAACGGTGCATGGTCCTTGGACAATGGTGCATATCACCACATGACAGAGGCTAGAGATATGTTCAATAGTTTTTCATAGGATGACTCAAATATACACATTTAGCTTGGTGATAATACCAAGTATGCAGTGCGAGGTCGGTGGACAGTGAAGTTCCATCTTGAGTCAAGGGGGTCCTTTGATGCGCAAGAGGTACTCTATGTACCTTCCTTGAAGAAGAAATTGTTGTCCATATTAGTCGTGGAGGACAAAGGTTATGAGGTGAACTTTTTAAAGAGTCATGTATTCATTCTCCCAAAGGGAACCCGTCTAGAAACTTCTATGAGGATTGAATTCTGGGATGGAAACCTTAATAGACTTCAAGGCCATCCTGCACAGAAATTTTTTCTCACCTATGAGAGCTTGTGTGATCTATGGCATAGGAGGATGGGTCATATCCATCATAGAGCTCTACTATTACTATGGAATATTATCATTGGTCTTATAGAATTCAGTTTGGACTAGATGGGGGTGTGAAAAGGTTGTGCACTTGGAAAGAATGTCAAGGAATCCTTTCTTAGAAATCAAACTAGATCCAAGAGCATCTTGGATCTGATTCATTCAGATGTTGGAGGGCCTATGTCAATAGCTTCAGTGAAGGGCACATTCTACTATGTGACCTTCATTGATGACTTCTCCAGGATAACCTGTATCTACTTCATGAAGATAAAAGATGAGGTCTTCTGATCCAGATTATTTTCGACACGAAATGAGAGCGAAGATATAACACATAAATATACAGAGATATTGAAAGAGAAATAGTAATATAACATAGATATATTGGAAATATAACTAGAGGCAAAAATATACAATAATACACGATTTATATTAATGAAATAAATGTATAGAGACTGTAAAAATACAAAGTGAAAGACTCGCTAGAATGGTGGCAGCTTATCTCTGAGAAGAGATGTGACGGCTACTCGCATTCGCAAGAAGATGATTAAAATGAGGCTCTGAAGGCATTTTTACAATAAACAGGAATGCCAAAAACCATAGACATCCAAAAACCTAACCCTAGGAGATGAATCACAAAAATTCATGTGGGCCCCATTTGGGTAAGTTAGTACATCAACTTCTCGAGGTCGTAACTTTTGCATGCGATCTTCATTTTAGGCATATGATAGCCCGTTGGAAAGGTATCATCGAGGAGATTCATTTTGGGGCCTAAATCATGCCTTTGGATATAATTTAAAATCTCTATCCTGAAAAACCTTCATTTAGGCCCTCAAAATGGCCCTGAAAGTTAAAAACTGCTAAAAATAGTAAATTGCCAAAATTGCCAGAAAACTATTTTGACCCAGTTGGAAATGGTGGATGGCCACTGATATCCCCTTGGATCAATCCTACCTCCTTAGGAAGAATTGGTCTCCATTGCGTTGAGTGCCTGGGGGAGAGGAAAAAGTGTTTGTTGAATCTAAATCTTGGTGAGTTGCTTGCCTTGCTGGAGACGTCGCGTTGCTCGATTTGTGGAAGGTTATCATGAGCATGTGGTTGGAAGGGTTGTACCTTTTTAACCAGTCTGGATACATTAGATTATTTTGTGCAGAAAGAATCTTTACACTTTGTTACAATCTTATCGACCTACTTCTGTTGGATAGAAGGTGCTTGGGTCAAGGCTGTAGTGGTTGCAGTATCCTTTTGTTCACCTTTTGGACAGATTGTGAAGAAGCTAAATTTTGTAGTTGTTAGAAAAACAGGACCGTGAAGCAATAAAATAAAACAAATGCAGAAACAAAACACAGAGAACACAATGCAAGAGACCGCAGTTCACGTGGATTCTACTTGATTAATGGGCTACGTCCACCCGGGGAGAAATTGTCGAGTCCTTCCTTTATTATTATCCGGTAATGAAGGGATACAACCTACAGCAAAACCCGTTGTAACTTCCTCTTCTTTCTCCTCCGCAGGTCTCCTCTCTCGAATACAATATTCACCCTCATTTACATAGCAATACATTTCCCTCATAAAGAGGGTTGCCTTCTAGGGAAAAACCACAACATAATCTCTGGATTAGATCGTGACCTTATAATGAACGGTCCGGTTACAATGAAATTACAATATACTTTTATAAGGCCAATTTTGCTTTGGGGGCTTGGCGAACCCCATCGGGGCCTTCTTGAACCCGGCTGGAATGCAGCCTTGAGACCCAGTAGGAGGATGGACCCAGGACCCGCCAGAGGGTACCCTCTGCCTCCCAGCGATGGAAGAGTGTACATACTTAAGGGGTGTAAAATGCTTCATGGGGTATAAACCCGGCCGAAAGCAAGGACCTACGAATCGAGAAGATGGCGGGGCTTACAATAACAATCTCCCACTTGGAGACTGATCTCAACAACTCCACGGCTACTGTATCTTTGGACTCTGAACCTTCTTGGACACGGAAAATTTCTCATCTTCATCTTCATTCTTGAAGACCAATTGAAACCGAGAAGGAACTCAATTTCTCCCCGAATACTCCCTTTGTTAACATGTCTGCGGGGTTCTGGCTAGTGTGTATCTTTTCAATGTAGTTGTCCATCTTCCAAAGGCGGATCATGAAGTGGTACCTGTTGTATATATTCTTAGTCTTTGAATGGAAGGCGAGTTCTTTGCAAGATGAATGGCACTTTCGCTATCCGCGGTACAACTGCTATTCTGCACTTCTTTCCCAATTCCTCCATAAACCTTTAACAACCAAATCATCTCTTTACTAGCCTCTTGTAGAAGCAAGCATACTATGCCTGTTGTTGAAGAGA
This sequence comes from Picea sitchensis, assembly GCA_010110895.2. NCBI lineage: Eukaryota > Viridiplantae > Streptophyta > Pinopsida > Pinales > Pinaceae > Picea > Picea sitchensis. The sequence continues at coordinate 61,120 of SNQJ01S0047579.1, read as the reverse complement.
TTACAGCAACCTTTTTTCAGTTTTTAAATCCAACTTACCTTTTTCCCACCTATAGTAAAAACATACCATGTGAATTGCTCCTCCTATTTGTCTTTATCACCTGCCATATCTTAATCTACATATCCACAGCCAGAAAAGTGTTTGAACCTCCAAAACGTAATGCATGTTTAGTAGTACCTCTCAAATGCCTGAGAATCCACTTTCTTGCTTCCCAATGTTCTTTACGGATTGTTCATATACACGCTCACAACTCCCACTTTGCATGTGCAATATATCGTCTTGTGCAAACCATTGCATACATCAAGATGCCAACTACTGATGAATATGGGACCCTAGACATGTATCTATCTCCTCTTGTGTCTTAGGACGCATTTCCTTGAATTAATTTGGGGGAAATGGCTGGCCAAAGGTGTACTTCTTTGGTTTGGCATTACATTCTAAGCCTCTCCAACACCTTCTTTGTGTACTCACCTGAGACAATGTCGGGTTTGTGATTTTTCCTGTCTCTTGTTATTCTCATACCAAGGATTTTCTTTGCTTAGCACCCAAATCCTTCGCCATAAAATGAATTGGATAATTTCTTCACCGAGCACATTTATATCGCATGTATTAGACCACCTGTACCAATCATGTGTCATCTACATATAATAGCAAGATAATATAGCTTCCATTTTCTAGCCTTTTTAAAATAAACACGGTGATGAGAATGACATCTATTATAACCTGATTGTCCTTATAAACCTGTCAAACTTCAAAATGCTTAGCGCCTTGGAGCTTGCTTTGAGCCATATAAGCTCTTCTTCAACCTGCATGCAAATTCTCCTTCCCTTTGACCTCATACCCGTAGGTGCTTTATATAATCTCTTCATCCAAATCCTCATGGAAAAAAGTTGTTTTTACGTCTAACTTTTCAAGATGAAAATTTTCTACCGCCACAAGACTTAAATAGTTCTAATTGAAGTCATTTTAACAGGGAGAAAATATTTCATCAAAATCTATACCTTTCTTTTGTGCAAACCCTTTACAACAAGTCTGGCAATAAGCTTTTTCTCCTCCATCTTCTTCCTTCAACGTAAACCAATTTGATACTGTGCTCTTTTCCCTTGAACTGTGAACCAATTCCCAAATTACGGTTTATTTATCAGGAGTCCATTTCCTCTTTCATGCCTTACTCCCACTTCTTTTTTGGTGTCTACTGCGTGCCTCTTCACTTTGATAGTTCACGAATGGAGTCAACAATAAATAATATAATGAAGGAGAGTATCGTTGGGTTTACTTAACCTGGTAGATACTCTAACAACACTTACAGAAGTTTGAGATACATGTTGCTATTGTTGTTGTACATTTTGGTCCACCGGGTTCCTTTAGATTTCCTTTTGTTGATCTCATCAAGCCTTTGTGTATTCTTGTTTTTACGTTTCCTGTTTCTTTCCCTATAGCTGATCTTTGTACATGACCTTCTCATTGAATATGACATCTCTACTCCTAATTATTTTGTTATTTTCCTTAATCCCATGGCGATAGCAAAATCATTAACACCATATCCAATAAAGGTACATTTCTTGGATTTTGCCTCGAAAGCTTTGTTCTATTTTCTTTATCAATATGGACAAATGCTTCACAACCGGATTTTCAAAAGAATAGTTTGCACTTTTTTCCTGTCCATTCCTCCTACGGAATTCTACCATCCAAAGAGCTTGAAGGTCCTCTATTTATTAATTAAACAACATTATCTGCAACATCTTCCTAGAATTGTAAAGGAAAACTAGCATGCAATCTCATGCTCCTTACACGCCCATGATTGTCACCTTCGTCGCTTCCGACACACCATTTTTCTTGTGGTGTTAGGTAGGTATCTTCTCTCTCACGAATCCCATGGGTATGAGCGGTAATCATCAAACTCCTTCTTGCAACATTCACCTCCATTATCCGATGGAGACACTTCAAACTTTTCTGTCTCATTCTCAGCTAAAAGCTTTCCATTTCTTAAAATTATCCAAAACATCAGATTTTTGGCCGGATACGAAATAAGCCAAGTTTTTCTAGTTGCATCATCAATAAAAGTAACATAATAATAGAGCCACCAAGAGATGATGCCTGTTGGTCCCCATACATGCACAAGATCTAACCTTTCATTGTTCCTTTCTTTTCTGACTCACGAGAGAAATCCGACTCTCTCTTTTGTTTTCCATAAACACAATTAACTCCCGCGAAGTCCAAATCAATTTGTTTAAGATCGGCAACAAATTTCTTGTGAAGGATGCTGCATACCCTTCTCACTCATGTGTCCCGACCTATGATGCCATGAATGCGTATCCACTCTGTAGAAGCTAAAGATATAGAAGAGTCGATATTACCAATACTTAGATACAATGTACCTACCTTCTCTCCTTCGCTATCATCAAAGGATCAGCGGTGACCTTCCACGTCTTATGCAATTAAGAAATATGGATATACAACCTTCCTTGCCAAGCTGCCTGTTGAAATCAGATTTTTTCCTGAATCGGAACATGTCTTACATCTTTCAACAACCATAGGTTTCCATTTAGTTGCTTTATTTTTGTTTCCGTTATAATTTTGCATGGTCTATTATCACCCAATTAGCAGACACAGTCAAAAGTCACCTTGAACATAATCTAGAAAATGTTTCCCTATCGGTGTGGCATGAAATGAAGCCCACGAATCTACTACCCAAGATTCAGTATCTCTGAAAGAATCAAAGCATCTTGTAACACATCACATTACATTTGCTTCCTGTTGTCCATCTCTTTGTTTCTTTAGACTCTGCAATATTTCTTCAGATGACCTTTCTTCACACAATTCTAGCACTCTATCTTCAAGTCCCAGATTTGGATCGCCCTTCCCTAAATTTCAGCGGTTTCTGAGCCTTTCCTCTATCCTTTTGTCTTCCCTGCTCTCCATGTTCAATGCATTTCTGATGTCTCACGTGGCACTTTCCGTGCATTTCCTCCTGGGATAACACCAACAACATCATCAAATTTTAAAGAATATTTGAACCGAGCGAGTTTTCTGACCATGACCAAGCCATTTCCAACTTTAAAATGAGCACAAGATTAGAAGAACCCTAACCTCATCATCAAAGTCCACTTTCCTACAAAACTTAGTTGATTAGTAACCCATTATTAAATTCATTTAAATGATCTGCATGAGACCCACCTTATGACATCTTCATATTAAATAATCTCTTCATTAAAGAAATGCCTTATTCGATCTGGGGGTTTTCATACAATTTGGCGGTAGCACCCATAAACTCTTTCGTTGTATTTTCTTTAGAAATATTGAAGCCATGACCCATTTTGCCAGGCTCATTTGTATCATTCCTAGAGCCTTTACGTCAAGAATCTCCCATTCTTAGTCCTTCATGACGCCCGGCTTCTTTGCTACTCCACTCAATGGTAGGAATAGATCAGCCGATATAAATGATCTTCCATCTGCATCTTCCATAGCGGGTAGTTTTGGCCATTAAATTTCATTCGGCTTTCCATCTTCGACATTGCTCCCACTCGAACCGGGAACCCTCTTTTCACTACTTGGGGTTACGCCGCTTCGATGCAGTTGTTTAGAAAAATAGGACGTGAACAATAAAATAAAACAAATCACGAGAAACAAAACACGGAAGACACGTACAAAGAGAATACAGTTCATTGGTTCACCCGGTGTAGACTCACGTCCACCAGAGAAGTTGCCAGGTACTTTCTTTTTATTATCTAACAAATGAGGGATACAACCTACAAAAAACCTATTGTAACTTCCTCTTCTTTCTCGATTATACTCTCTCGAATACAATATTCCTTTCATTACATGTAGCAATACATTTCCCTCATAAAAGAGGGTTGCCTTCTAGGAAAAAACCCCAACATAATCTCTACAGATTAGATACTGCGACCTTATAATGAAGCAGTCCAGGATTTCGTGAAATTACAATATACTTTTATAAGAGCCATTTTGCTTTGGGGCTTAGCCCGAACCCGTTAAGGGCCAGCACTTGAGACCCCCTAGCGGAGGATGGACCCCCAGGACCCAGCGGTACCCCCTCTGCACTCCAGCGTGGAAGGTGTACATGCTGCAGGGTGTAAATGCGCCCTATGTGGTATAAACACGGGTGAAAACAAGGACCTCTGAATCCGAAGGGAGATAATCGGGCTCCACAACCAATAAGTAGTACTCGGATACTACCTTACTGGCTTTGTTTAGGTGGGTAGTAGTTGGAACTACCTACGGTATTCTATAGAGATGACCCCAGAGAAACAATGACAACTGCCCGGGGTCGAGACTCATAAACAATAAGGCGCTTCCACATATATGGTTGGCTAAAGAGAACATCACAGTTATCGGTGGAAACATCACATAAAACCTCATCTTTTAAGGGTTGGGTGTCGTATGTCGACTTCTTGTTGGTTGGCTTTCTGAAGATCTAGATCCTTGGCGAAACCACCAGATGTTTATGGTTGTGGGTGTGGTGTCTGGTATTCTATAGAGATGACCCCCCAGAGAAACAATGACACTGCGGGGTCGAGACTCATAAACAACATGGCGCTTCCACATATATGGTTGGCCCAAAAGAACATCACAGACATCCAGTGGGGAAACATCACATAAAACCTCATCTTTTAAGGGTTGGGTGTCGTATGACAATCGACACTGTTGGTTGACACGAAGATCTCGTCCTTGGCGAAGCCACCCGATGTTTTATGGTTGTGGGTGTGGTGTTATCGATAATCCCAACTCTTTGACGACCTCTGTTGAGATGAGGTTATTATGGCTTCCACTATCAACAATAAAATGTAGTGGGGTCCCCTTCACCCACACCTGTGAATGAAAAAGGTGTTCCCCCTCTTCAGGATCTGTTGGTTCTTTTGGTTGAATTCTTGTGGTCACGACAATAGCAGTGGGGTCTACGTCGATGATCTATCTTTTAAAATTATTTTTAGAATCAGATTCTGAATCAGGGTTTGGCTCCTTGTCTTTGATCTCGGCCACCAATGAATGTTTTGAGTGACATTCATCGGTGTTGGTCCAGGGGATTTTGTGGAAATCACACCATTTTCTGGTGTCCTTCTTTGTCTTCCTATGACCCTTCTTTTCCTATGGCTTGGATTGGTTTTCGGGAGACTATTTGTTAGGGTCGTCTTTTTCATACTTTGGTTGTTACGGATTTGCAGACCCGAATTCCCATTTGTTCTGGTGATTAAATTTCTGCTCTATTTTAACAACATGTCAATAAGCAGCACTGAGTGATGAGATGTCCAGAAAATCCATTTCAGTTTGGATGTATCTGTGTAGAGCCCCATGGTATTTCAGAACCAAATTTCATTCGGAGTCTTTGATACCCAGCTTGGTGGACAAGGTATGGAAGGTATTGGTGAACTCCATAACTTCTTGGCCCCTCTCTTGCCACAGTGTGGTCCATCTCATGTATTGGTCCTCATAGTTGCCAACAGGGTAATATTGTTCCTTTACCGCATCCACAAAAAACTCCCAAGGGGGCTCGCCCCCATATATTCCATACTCCTCTATGGAACTTTTCTCTCAGTAATTTTCCCACCAATGTTTGACATGGGGGAGATATTTAAGGAGTGCGAAGGTGATCTTTTCTCTGTCGAAAAAATTATGAATAGAGAAATAACCTTCTAACATATTTAACCATTTGTCTAGGGCATCCGCATCTATCTGACCTTCAAATATGGGAATATCAAAATTAACATGTACCTTGAAAGGAGAGGTTCTTCCAAAGTGGTTGTTTGATGAATATGTGCTTGTTGTTATCGGTAGGCGTTGAAGGATGTGGGAAAAATCCTCCATCGTTTCGTCCCTCTGTCGTGTGAGAGCTTGCTCAAGCAATAGATTTATAGGATCGTTTGCTCCATTGACTTTTTTCTTTTCTTCCTCCATGGAGGGTTTCTTGGGCATGCGAGAGAGATTGTATTCAAGAGATACAATCTCAAGACCCAATTTTCTATACTCGGACCTCGTCGGGGACATGCACTGAAAAAAATGATCAAGAGCAGCCTGCTCTGATACCACTTATCCGGATTATTTTCGGCATGAAATGAGAGCAGAGATATAACACAGAAATATACAAAGATATTGAAAGAGAAATAGTAATATAACAGAGATATATTGAAAATATAACCAGAGGCAAAGATATACAGTAATACACGATTTCTATTAATGAAATAAATGTATAGAGACTGTAAAAATACAGAGTGAAAGACTCGCTAGAATGGTGGTAGCTTATCTCTAAGAAGATATGTGATAGCTACTCGCATTCGCAAGAATATTATTACAATAAGGCTCTGAAGGAATTTTTACAATAAATAGGAATTCCAAAAACCCTAGACATCCAAAAAACTAACCCTGGGAGATGAAGCGCCAAAAGTCATGTGGGCCCCGTTTGGGTAAGTTAGTACATCAACTTCTTGGGGTCGTAACTTTTGCATGCAATCTTTGTTTTAGGCGTATGATATCCCATTGGAAAGGTATCATCGAGGATATTCATTTTCAGATATCAAACATGCCTTTGTCTATCATTGCGAATCTTGATCCCGAAAAACCTTCATTTAGGCCCTCAAAATGGCCCCAAAAGTTAAAAACTGCTAAAAATAGTAAATTGTCAGAAAATTGTTTTGAGCTAGTTGGAAAAGGTGGGTGGCCACCGATATCCCCTTGGATCATCTTCAGTCACTTCTAATCCTTCAAATATCAAGTGGAGAACATGACAGGAAGGAAGATAAAAGTGTTGAGGACAGATAATAGGGGTGATTTCACCTCTACAAAGTTCAATGATTTCTGCAAGGAGGCAGGGATCAAGAGGGAGATGACAGTGGACTATAACCCACAGCAGAATTGGGTTTCATAGAGGAATAAGATTTCTATCATCAATGTGGTAAAGGCCATGATGCATGACCAGAGTTTTCTTATGTTTTTTTGGGCATATGCATGCAATACAACTATGAATTTTCATAATAGGATCCCACACCGGGTACTGGAGGGTAAAACATTGGAGGAGGCATTCACAAGCAATAGACCTGAGATAGGACATATAAGGATTTTTGGTTGTCCAATCTACATCCACATTCAGGTGGAGAAGAGGAACAAGTTGCAGCCCTCAGTGGGATGATCGGAAGCATGTTGTGCCTCCCAGGTCCACATTCAGGGAGATCACACCTCCATGAAAATTTCAACAGTATATGGATTTGATGACCAACATCATAGACTCTAATCCCTCCAAGTTTGAGGAATAATTCAACAAACATGTGTGGATATATTCCATGGTGGAGGAGAAAAACTCCATCATGAGGAATGATGTCTAGGAGATTGTGTTGAGACCATAGGGGAAGTCAGTTGTGACTTCTGAGAGGATTTATAAGGTAAATCATGTAGTAGATGGAAGTGTGGAGAAGTAAAAGTCCAGATTTGTGGCTCATGGGTTTTCTCAGAGAGAGGAAGTAAACTACGAGGAAACTTTTTCTCTTGTAGCCAAATACTCCTCTATTTGAGCAATTATCTTTGTAGCTTCTGAGATGGGATGGAGAATCCATCATATGGATGTGAATACTTCCTTCCTCGATGGAATCATTGAGGATGAGGTATACATTGAGAATCCATGGGGTTTTGAGGTCCATGATAGGGAGACACATGTATGTAGGCTTAATAAATCCCTTTATGGACTCAAGCAGGCACCCAAGGCCTGGTACTCTAGCATTGATAGTTATCTATAGAGCATGGGATTTAGCAAGAGTGAGGTAGATATCAACCTATACTTATTGTTGGTTGGATCTGAGATCCTCATCTTGGTGTTGTATGTGGATGATCTCATTCTGACAGGTGCAGAGAGTTTGATTGCAGGTTGCAAGTCAGATCTAGTGTCGTAATTTGAGATGAAGGACATCAGGCCAATGCATTATTTTATGGGACTTAAGGTTTGGCATCAATCAGGAAATATCTTCCTCGAACATGGGAAGTACACTTTAGATATACTGAAGAGATTTAGGATGCAGGATAGCAGATCGATGGCCACTTCGATGGTGACCAACCTAAAGAAGATTGATTCTTCAGTTTCAGAGTTGGCAGACTCCAGAACGTACTCGCAGTTGATTGGCTCATTGATGTATCTGGTCAACACTCAACCATATATTTGCTTTGTTGTTAACACCTTGACCCAATTCATGCTAGAGATGAGGGAGGTTCATTGGGTGGCAGCAAAGCATGTGCTCAGATACTTGCAAGGCACAGTAGGATATGGATTGAAATACCTTGGTGGAGATGGTGTGAGGCTGCAGGGGTTCTCCGATTCATATTGGGAAGACATTGACACATATCAGAAGAGCACTTCTAGGTGATACTTCAGTTTGGGGTCAGCAGTCATTTCCTAGTTCAGCAGGAAGCAAAATTTAATAGCATAGAGTTCAGTAAAGGAAGAGTATATGGCAGCTAGTCTAGCTAGTTGTGAAGCCATCTGGCTTCGCAAGATACTCACAGGATTGTTTGTTTAGGAGCTTGAGTTGAGTGTGATCCACTGTGATAATCGGAGTTGCATCAAACTCTCATAGAATCCATTGTTTCACGACAGGTCAAAGCGTTAAGGTTTAAGCTATTATTAGAATTCTTTGCACTTCACTAGATAACAATAGCATAAGATAGGATCACTGAGAAATACACAATCACAAGAGACACATCATTTATCCTGGGAGACCCTCATGGGGAAGAAAACCCAGCAAAACTTCATTATTATAGATAGTCAATACAATGCTAAGAGATAACTCAAACAAATACAGAAAGTACTCTCCCAAGAATGCACCTCTCTCTCTCTTTCTTCTTCAACCGCAGCTCTGAAACTTGTCTCTCAATGAACAAGTGAGTGTGTGTCTAAGTGAGGTGTTAGCCTCCTTATTTATACAATTATGGCACTTGTGGAAGTGTCTCTTCACTGGCAGGGCCAACTTCTTCTTCTGGGTGGTTATAACCACCTTTAATATATTATGGGGCCAACTTATTATTTTGCCTATTACAATTATACTTTAACCAATCCGCAAAAGGGGGTTTGGTCTTTTACAATAGCCGACATGATAAATTCGCAATAGGGGATTGATATAATGAATAATACCACAATAATAATTAGAATACACTTTGCAGTTACATTATTTCAACACTCCCCCTTAACAAGAAGGGTATTCTACAACAACATGAGGTGAGAGAGAGGACAGCATCATCAATAGCATCTGGTGGGTGAGAGGAAAGCATCATCAATATCATCTTGGAACACTGACTGGCGTATCTATAAATCATCGAAAGTTTTTCTCATCATCAACACAGCACAGAGGCTGGAGCATCATCAACATAGCATGGAGTTGGAGTAGCATCATCATCCTCATTGGTATGAGGCTAAGGTAACATCATCATCATCTTCAGCATTAAAGCTGAAATAATATCATCATCGTCATCTTCAACAAGGACTCAGAAGCTGAAGTGGCACCATCATCATCATCTTCAGCAAGAGGCTGAAGTGGCATCATCATCATCATCTTCAGTAAGAGGTTGAAGTGGCATCATCATCATCAACTGCATCGACATGGATTAGTATAACACCAATACATCCTCATCATCAATAACATCACAAGGTTGATACAACATCAAAAGAAGCAATATCATAGCACAACGGATGGCAACACTGTTGGAAATGTTTAACAGGTACCATATGCTTGTCATTGATGGAAAGAACAGTAATGAAGATGGAATGAACACAGGAAGAATGTAATAGACGGGCACCAGAAGTATTTTGGGAAAAAGTTGCAGAGCAACTTCGATAAGATCAGAATAGATAGTGCAGAGGATGTTTGGTATGTTTTACAGGAAGTGTAAGCTTGTCATTGATGGCAAGTACAACAGTGAAGATGGCAGGATCAGATTGTGACACTGATGATCAACAGGAAAATAGAAGACAAGTCCAGGAAGATTGAATGATCGAACGAAATGCTGGCAAGTAAAACAGTGAAGATGGCAGGATCAGAGTGTGCATCGATGGACAAACATGAACAACATAGGCTCAGGAGGAATTAGCGCAGAGTTGAAATTATTCCAAGTAAAAGGGATGTGTAAGCTTGGAGGAGAAGCGTCGTTGATCATTGGATCCCATCCAAAATTCCCGACAGCATGAAGGTCGTCAGATCTAAATAAAATCAAGAAGAGCGTGGGCGGAAGAGGAGGATAGATCTTAGGCGTTAGATCTGAGTGCAGGCTCCAACCACTGTTGGATCGAGGAAAGCATGCACAGTGTTTAAAGTGCAAAGAGAAAAGGGGCTCACAAAATCCTGAAAGCAGGAGGACCGTCCATCTCAAGGGGTTATGTGGACCATTGATCTGACTCCCTGTCGGGGTTTCAAGGATCGCGAGTTGAAGAAGTCAAAGAATAATAACCACAGGACTCGCGAAATCGCGATATGTGATACCCCGATATAATCTCGACCGTTGGATCGAGGACAAATATGGATCGTTGATCCAAGTCATTGTCGGAGTTTCGGGGATCGAGAGTTGGACATGTCAAAGTTTATTGACATCAAGAACCCCGAAATCACGATGTGTGAAATCCCAACTGAACCTGA
>SNQJ01S0047579.1:29694-45234 GCA_010110895.2 Picea sitchensis | reverse complement strand
TGTCTTTACGTCCATCTAGTGTAACTTCCACTTCATCTTAGCTGCAAGGGATATGATGGTTCTGATCGAAGTGTATCTGGCTATAGGAGTGAATGTCTCTTCATAGTCAATGCCTTCCTTTTGAGAAAATCCACAAGCAACAAATCTTGCTTTATACTTCTCAATACTTCCATCAGCAACATGTTTTATTTTGAAGATCCATTTGGAAGATACCAAATCCTTGCTCTTTGGTCTAGGAACTATTTCCCATACATCATTATTTATTATGGATTGGTATTCCTTTGTCATGGCATCTGCCCATTATTTCTTCTGAATGGCTTCTTCAAAGAAAGTAGGCTCTTGTTCTAGGAGATCACACATCAAAGCCATATAGTTGGAGAATGGCTTAGGTCTCTTCACCTGTCTCGTGGTTCCTTCAGGAACACCATACTTCTCTCCATATTGAATAATCTCTCTAGCCCAAACTGGCTTTCTCTTATGGGAGATTGTCATCTGAGGAGGTTCTTGAAATTATACTATGTCATGATCTTCTATAATTTCCTCATCAGTGGAAGTTATGACTTCCCTCACTGGTTCTGCAACTCTGGGAACCTCCTTCATTGATTCTGCAACTCTGGGAGCTACGAGTTCCTCTTCATATACTTATTCAAGATGGAATCTTCTTCATTTCTTGAGCGTTTCATCTTCATCAAAGGTCACATCCTTGTTGATCTCTTACAGGGTATACTTGGTGTTGCATACCAAGTCTAAATATTAAAGACTGAGTCAGGCTTCAAACGAGGTATGCTTCTCGTTCTAATGTTCGGTCATCTTTGGATCCTTTTTCTCCTTTCAATCAATATTCATATGAGATACTCTGAATCTCAAGAGATAGCTTCTTCTTCATCTTCTTTGGTGCAAGAGTGTATATGGTCATGTACATAGTCTACTTCATGTCTCATATAATATGTTTCCTTCTGCAACCTTCACTATAGATTTCTCAGGGTTATCACCTGTGACCTGAAACAAGGTCAACAAAACAACAAGCAATAATAATATCCTTTTGATAATAATAGATAAAGCAATAGCTTGAATAATCATCACAGTAGCTCCTTTAGATCTATCATTCATGGATTTTCTGAAGCAACAATCAAAAGTAAGAGATACACTATGAAATGAGGTCAAGACTCTTATAGTGTTGTGATCGAACATTCCTCCATGGCAACCTAGAACTAACACACGAGGTTTCTCTTAGAGGAGGCGTTAGTTGTATCAGGCAAATGATTACATTAATTATTTACCTCTATATGCTCACATGCTACCAAGTATAATACTTTACAAAGAGTGATATCTCAACTATAGTGGTTACTTGTAAAGGGCTAGTCATCAATTTGTCATGTGTACCTTTGAATCTTATCAACTTGATTAATCAAACCTAGAGCCTTGTCCTCAAGAATGAGTGTGCTTTATTTTCTTCCAAGTATCCTTCACTCAAGATGACTAGTGCTTTCTTCAACCTGTCTTTTGTATTAAGACAATATGTTATCTTGACAGAAGGTTGGGTTAGAGGATCAACTTTATGATCTCAACTTTTAATCCATATAATACCTTGACTCAGATTTTGACCAAAGGTTAGAATGATGGTCATAGCTACAACATGCAACACTAATCAAAATAATGTCATAACAGATAGATGCATTTCAGAATAATCACACCTGGCTTGCATCATTCCTCTGAATGTGTTGGATCTTGAGATCTTTCTCGATCTATGGCAAGAGATCCCTTCTCCTGCAAATACCCTTTAAATATTAACCATTTAAACATGTGTGAGTACATACCTCTGACGGCATTTGCAGGTAGAGGAACCATCTAGTAGCAACAGTAATGATCACCAACTCTTAAGAACTTCAAGGGTGATTGAAACTGGTACTACGGCTGCAACTGCAACTGCAACTGATACTGCAACTGGTTCTGACACTACAACTGCAACTGCAACTTAGGGTTTTATGAGGAAACCCTAATTTTTCAAACTTCAAAGTTTGAAATTCTGATCCAGGGGATAGATGCGCTGAGTTGAGGCGAGTAAGTTGGTGCAATCAGATTTCTGAAAATCCAAATTTTACCCCCTCAAACTTGACCAGCGGATTTTTGGACTGGTGCTTCAGGTTTTTTGGTACTTCTAGTACTCTGGTTTTCTGGTTTTCTGGTACTTTGTGAAAACTAGGGTTTCACTTTTCAATAATTCTAGCCGTAGCGTTGAGGATGCCAAAGTGATCCTTGAGGAAGGGCACACTTTTCTAGATGGTTTTGGGGCTGAAATACTTCTTCAATAAAAAGCCATAATTTGCATGTACGGCAATAGTGACGTTTTTCACTTTCTCTTGTGAAAGATGCTCTCTTCATCTTACCTCTAAAACCATGTTAAGGTTTAAGATATTATTAGAGTTATTTTCATTTCACTATATAACAATAGCATACGATAGGATCACTGAGAAATACACAATCACAAGAGACACATCATTTATCCTGGGAAACCCTCATGGGGAAGAAAACCCAGCAAAACTTCCTTATTATAGATAGCCAATACAATGCCAAGAGATAACTCAAACAAATACAGAAAGTCCTCTCCCAAGAATGTGCCTCTCTCTCTCTCTTTCTTCTTCAACTGCAGCTCTAAAACTTGTCTCTCAATGAACAAGTGAGTGTGTGTCCAAGTGAGGCGCTAGCCTTTTTATTTATACAATTATGGCATGTGTGGAAGTGTCTCTTCACTGGGAAGTCCAACTTCTTCTTCTGGGTGGTTATAACCACCTTTAATATATTATGGGGCCTCTTTAATATATTATGGGGCCGACTTCTTATTCTGCCTATTACAATTATACGTTAACCAATCTGCAAAAGGGGATTTGGTCTTTTACAATAGCCGACATGATCAATCTGCAATAGGGGATTGATCTAATGAATAATACCACAATAATAATTAGAATACACTTTGTAGTTACATTATTTAAACACAAAGCACATTGAGATCATGTACCACTTCATCAGAGACAGGGTGCAGAAGGGAGCAGTTTAACTCCAATATATTCTTACAGTGGAGCAGTTGGAAAACATTTTCACCAAGCCCTTGGTCAAGGGAAAGTTCATATTTTTCAGAGACAAGCTTCGAGTGGTGGAGAATACCTTCATCGCTAAGAGGGAGTGTTAGTGTTTGTAGTTCGGACAAGTATTTTTGTAAGGGTGTCTACTTGCAGAAATCGTCATTAAATGTATCATATACTTTTCCTAGAATTCACTTTATTAGTTTATTAATAAAGTGAATGTGTTTTTACAAAGTCACTTTTAATTAATAAAGTGACTAAGTTAAACTCACTTAATGATTTAATTTAAAGAGAATCATTGATCTCAGGATCTAATCTTGACTGTTGAGATTAGGTAAATCGCTCAAGACAAAAGACAGAGGGTAAAGGAAAAGACACAAGGAATTTTTTCATTTCACAAGTCATGTGAGGTGAAGAGGAAAAATCAGATCTAATTTTTCAACTTGGCGAGAAAATAAAATAGCAGCATGCTTCCCAAGGTAGGTCGCATGCTTCTCGAGGTAGCACATCTTTTGAGGCAGAACAAATTTTTAGGTAGCACATTTTGAGGTGGCACAAATATCAAGGCAGTGTGTCTTTTGAGGCAACGTAGATTTCGAGGAAGCATAGTTTTCAAGGAAGTTCATCTTTTGAGACAAGGTAGCACCTTTTTTGAGGTAGAATGGATTTCAAGGTAGAACGTATTTGAAGGCAACATGTCTTTCGAGATAGTTTCATTTATTGCATAAGGTACATATCTATACAGACAACCTCAATGATTGGAAGCACACAAATCGAGGCAGCATTGTGGTTCATGTTTGCAAATTTGGTTTGTGATTTTAACTTCTTAGAGACATTTTCTATGTGAAGGGAGCTCTTGTAAGTTTTGATGTTATTTTATGAAGAACTAATTTGGAAGAGCAAAAAAATTATTGTGTATTGTGTGATCGTTTTTCTCATTTTTTCCATTGCATGCAAGAGTTAATTATTTCAGCAAAGTATTTAGATCTGATATGTTTACTTAGTTAGTTGATCGAGAGTAAATTTAATAGTAATTGATCCTCAAACCTTCACTAGACAATATTTTGGGGACTTCATCTCCCCCATAGGATTGGTTTTCAGAATGCCCCCTAAGCCATTGGCTTACTTGTTGTTGTACTAGATTCATTAGAGGTGTGTTATTTGGTTCTGAGTCTATGTCGGCCTTAAGTTGAATTGTGTTTTGATTTGCTCATATTATTTTCATCATGGATGAATCATCGCGTCGGTCCCATCGATAAGGAAGACTTGATGCCATCACAGAGGTACAACCACGTTTCAAGTGGTGTGAGACAAGTGACTACGAATTCGAAGAGTCCCATATTTGGTATGAGGAGGGTGGGCTTCTTGAAGTGGAAGTGGTTGACGAAATTCCTCCACCCAAATTTAACCCTTTGTTGATCGGTTCTAATACTCTAGTACTAGTCCAAGTTAGGGAANTTTTAGAGAACCTTTTTGTTTGTTCAACAACCCTCACACCATGTCAGGCACTAGTTTTTCATCTAGTGTGGACTAGCCATTAATCACATCCATGAGTGTGAATGGGGGCATACCATTGATGTCCACCTTACCCTCTTTAAGTATCATTGGACCTATACCATCTATCCCCATTTCTATAGGACCCTCTATTTGGGGGATTCTGGTCATGTCCTCTTTTTCTTCCACCAGTATACCTAGCATTCCCATGCCCATCCCATCAGTTATTATTCCCACACTTGGATATTCTTCCAGTGGGGGGGAGAGACTTGGTTTCATCATGGGGAGTGGAACTCCTTTCACCTCCACCATTCACATGAGCGGTCTGAAATTGTCAAGTGTTGGTTTTCCCTTTGGGTGGAACATTCCTAGAGGTCCTGGGACTGTCCCTAGTCAGGCTCGGGGTAGTAATGTGTCTAGAGGATTGAATTTCCCATGGGTTAGAACATATTTCCCTAGGGGTAAATTTTCACAGTTGGGTGGATTTCCATTCATCCATACATCCAGTCTTGGGGGGTTCTTCCTCGGGCCTATTTTTTGGAATACTTTTCCTTTAGGGTCTATGTCAACCCTTGGGGGAAATCCCCTTGGGGGCATGGTTATTCCTAGGAGCAGCCATGCTCCTGGGAGTGACTCCATCCCTATGGGAAACTAAAATTTTGTAACATCACATCCCTCTAAAAGCACAAACATAAGGGGACCACAAGGTTCATCTGGGGCTCAAGCAACTTCATTGTCCTCCCAGTATTCATTTTCTCATACATCATTTCCTTTCCTTGCAACATTACACTTTCTTAACCTGTATTGTCTGAAAAATGACCCCATTTCCCATGACCCTTCATGGTCATTCATGCCTACTAAGCTCCCATCATACATGCCAAAATTTGACAAAACACTGGGATAATACCCATCCATAGACATAATGACATATCATTTATGGTGCTCATCCAACTTTCTGGTGGATGATATCATAAGGTTGTGTCTTTTCTAGAGATCTGTGACTGGAAGCGTTGTCAAATGGTATATTGAATTAAAGGGTGATTCCTTCTGTTAGAACTGAGATTCACCATTAGATTTCTAGAGGATAAGCCGAGTACCCATCAAATAGGTTTGTAATGGTAAATTTATGATAGAGGGTCAAATGGATAAAAATCAACACAGCAATGCTCAAACACGGAAATTTATAGGAAAGAATGCATAAGCAAGTGAGGTATTGGCTAACTGCAATCAGTGATTTAAAGATAAGTGTGGGTAGATGGAAGACTTTAATGAGAAGGATGAATTAGTCTACTATCAGCATCATGCCTTACTAGAAGACAAATGAAGAAAAATCTCAGACACAAGAACTTCTTGATCTAAACTTTAAAACACTGAAAAACATTTCAACGGCACCATAATCAAGCATACATTATAACATAGCTATAATATCTCATTTGAATCATTCAATGATAAGAAAATCAAAGTAATAAAGAATTAAGATAATGGAAAGGAAGTTGACTTCTATTAGGAAAAATTTCTCAGATCTTATACATAAAAAAATAGAGTCTGGCTCTGTTACATCAAAACATTACATAAGGGAGTCTATGCTCAACCATTCGAACCCAAAAATGTCATTATAATGTTGTATTTATAGCCTAAACAGTAAGTGACATCATACACACCATAATCTTTTCATGGTGATTTGTTCCTTGTGTGCATCTCCTTCATTGCCATGTGTCCACCAGTTCCAACTGACCTCCAAGCATCTGTGTTAAGCTCCATTTTCCACCTGGTGACCATTGATTACCTCAAAATGTAAAAGTGTTGAATTTGCAAATAATATATCTAGCTAAACAATGATACACACATTTGCAAAGAGAAAAGGAGAAAGAACAAGAAGGAGAGAAAGAATGAAATAATTATCATTAACTGTTATGAATAATGAATAATTTACACATGATATACTATGTATAACTCAATGAGTGCGCACTGCAGGAGAACCAATGTGCCATAGTGGTTTTCTAGAGTGATATGGACACACACCAGCAGTTATGGGAGTGAACTTCCACCTAGTCTAGTCTCTCAAGCAGTTACGGGAGTGAACTTCCACCTAGTTGAGTTAACTAGTCAACTAGTCTTCAGTTAACTGACTGAACAGAGAGTAGTGACGAGTTAACTCAGGAAATCAAGGATAATGTGCCATTCTGGTAATGATCCCAAGGCAACTGTGCATTAGTTGGTGATGATCCCAATGTTGCATGGTGAAAAAACCAATGCAGCATCTAAAATCAACTCAACTAGTCAAACTAAAGTGTCAACTGAAATAGAATATTCTCCAGGTGGAATATTCTCCCCTAAAAATAGGAGACTGGACAATGACTAATTATCACTAATAAAAAAGGAAAAACCTTAGGAAAAATAAATCCTATGTGTGTGTGAAGTAACTCCAACACCCCCCCCTTAACATAACTATGGTGAAAATAAAGTGTGGGTCCTGGCAACGAGGCCATGTTAGGTACCCAATTACAAAAGATACACTGAAATAAAGTGAGGAAAGAGGGAAAACCTCATGGGAAAAAACCCCCCTCAAGGTACAATGTATGTAAAAAGAAGAACTATGGTTGCTAGGCAATTGTTCCCTTCACTTCAATACGACTTCGCAGAGAATGAAACTTTTTCTTAGTGAAGATCTTAGCGAAGATGTTTGTCGTCTGTTTTGTTGAAGGACAGAACTGTAATTCGATGATCCCCTTGTGTACTAAGTCCTAGATGTAGTGCATGTGGATATCGATGTGCTTCATCCGTTGCCTCTGAACTAGATCTCTGCAGAACTTCAGAGTGCTTTGGTTGTCACACCAGATGACGATCGGCCGATGAAATTGAATTCCCAACTTAGTGAGAAAATGTTGTAGCCACATAGCCTGAATGGTTATGTTAACTAACCATATGTACTCTACCTCAGTTGAAAATAAAGCAATGGCATCTTGCTTCTTTCTCAACCAACAGATAGGCCCTAAACCAAGACTAAGTGAGTAATCATATGTGGACTTGCAATCAGTGTTATCGCCAGCCCAGTCGGAATCAGTAAACCCAATGAGATCTAATGTAGAGTCTGTTGCATAATGAATCCCAAAGGTGATGGTTCCCTGTACATATTGAAGGATACACTTTGTAGCCTTCCAATGTAGCTCATGCATCTTTTGCATAAACCTGGAAACTGCACCAACTGCATAGCAGAGGTCTGGTCTGGAGTGTGTGAGATACAACAAGCTCCCCACTAGTTGTATGTACAGTGTGCTTACAACCAATGGAGTCTCCCCGCCATCCTCAAGTTTGGCTCCCGATAGGAAAGGAGTCGAAGCATACTTGCAGTCTATCATGTGAAATATCTCAAGGAGATCTCATGCATACTTGGCCTGAGACAGTTTGATGCCTGATGCATCCTGACTGATCTCGAGTCCAAGGAATAAGTGTAGCGGACCCATGTCCATCATCAAAAACCTGTCATGTATAATCCTTTGACTACAGCAATCATTGAAGTCGAGAAACCAGTTATCAACAAATCATCAACACATAGAACTAAAATTAGAAGTGAATCAGTCATCCTGAGCATGTAGACATTCGGGTCTGATTTACAACGTACAAAGTTCTGTGATAATAGGTAGGAGTCCATCTTGGCATACCATTCCCTCGAGGAATTCTTGAGGCCATAAAGGGACCTATTCAATCGACAGACCAAAGATGAGTCACGCATAAATACCTAGGGCTGATCCATGTAGATCTCCTCAGAGAGATCACCATGAAGAAATGCATTCTTCACTTCCATCTGATGGACTCCCCATCCTTTGGTTGCCACAATGGAAAGTTCCAATCGTATGGAATCCATATTTGCTACCGGAGCGAAGGTCTCATCATAGTCAATACCATGAACATGTTGAAAGCCTTTGGCAACAAGCCTGGCTTTGTATCTGCTAATCTATCCATTCACTGTGCTCTTGGTCCTGTAGACCGATCTGCATCTGACAATTTTCCTCCCAGAAGGAAGGGAACCAGATCCCAAGTCTAGTTCTCGAGGAGGGAGTTGTACTCCTCCTGCATGGTGGATTCCAAAAATGGATTTCCAACAGTCTCATCATAATACTGTGGATATGAAGACTAAACCAAGAAAATATGTATGGAGGGCAATGGTTCAGTGGCAGTGAGTACAATAGGAGGCTCCTCGAAATCAGATCTAGTCCTCCTAGTGTCGGTTGGATCACCAACGAGATCCCCTGCATCCTGAAGAGTAGTTTGTGCAATTTTGTTTTGTTGCAGAGCATAGGGAACTATGTGTTGCAATTGAATCCATGCCTCATTGAAAATATTGTGTATCTCATGATTTACATACTCTCTCTCGTTATTAGTTCGGAGGACTTTGATCTTCTTTCTGTGTTGTGTCTCAACCAAGGCTTTTGCATGATAAAGTAGATTCAAGTAAAACGTGAGAAATCATCAACAAAAATGAGAAAAAAACCTCACTTTTTTTATGGATGGATGCGTAAAAGGACCCATAAGGTCACTGTGGATTAGATCTAAAGGTGCGGAAGCTTGCTAATACTTTCCTTTGTTGAATTTTTCTTGAGGGTGTTTTCCGAGAACACATCCCTCACACGCTTCTTTGGAGAAATGGATGTTTTGAAGACCATCAACCAATTTGTGCTTTCTAAGTTGTTGCATGTATCTGAAATTAAAATGTCCAAACCTTTCATGTCATATCCTACTACTTTCATCAGCATGAGTAAGCAGTAAGGCAGAATCAGGTTCAATGAATTCAAAAATAGTATACAATCTAGACTGATGATTTACCTCACTGGTAGCAACCCTGGAATTGGTTTGCATGTCACAGATGTCCACAGAATTTGGTTTGAATATGAATTTATTTCCGGTGCTGGAATTCTTCATCTGATACACGAAGAGAAGTTTGACAAAAAATTTGAGAACGTGCAGCACATTCTCGAAGATTTCATTGGTGAGTTCAATCCTTCCTTTGTCAGTAACTTCGATAGAAGAGTTGTCCCCCATCAGAATAGGAGGACTTTTGCATGCATCCAAAGAATAATACACTACTTTTATGCACCCATATGATGTGATGCTTCTGAATTAACGATCCAAGCATCGGGAGAGGAGTTGATGGCAATCAAGGCATGGCTAGAATTGCCTTTCTTCGGATTCGTATCTTCTAGCTTCTTCTTCTTGGCACCCTCGGGGATGAGATCTCCAAGGATGTTTTTCTGAAGTATTTGAGACATCAGATTTTTTTTTTTTGCATGCATGTGAATTCTGAATGGAATCCTTTGTGACAATACGTTTCTCCCCTTTTCTTCCCTTTTCCCCTTTGGATCCGAAGGCATCGGTGAAGGGTTTTATGTACCCTTCCTTCTTTGGATGTGCATGAGATTTATGTTTATATTTATCTTTATATTTCTGATATTTGTGTCTGCCATCATGCACAGTGAGTGCATGCTCCCTTGGGCCTTTGATTGTGCCCATGTTGATGAGCTCAGTTTGCTCTTGTGTCAGGGATTCGATAAAGTACTCAAGAGAAGGCATCTTCCAAGTGGCTCCAGAGGTGAATCTGATAGTATGGAATGTGTATATGAATACATATAACTCAGGACCAAGCATGGAGAGAATGGTGAGAAAAATTTGTTTCTCCTCCTTCGATTTATCAACCCCACAAGCTTTGAGTTGCGACAGTAAATCCTTGAATTTTGTAAAGAAAACTTGGATATTGTCGAAGATTTTTGGATCCAATGTGAGAAGATCCACCTCCATCATGTGTCCCCTCATCTCATATTGTTTTCCAAATATCCCTTCCAAGGTGGTATAGGCTCCATTGGGAGACTTACAGGAAGATATGTGAAAAAGGAGACCGGGATAAATTAGACTGCAAATTGTTCCGAGTGCCTCATCCATGCGATTTAAGTACTTGCATTTTTCTATGGCTGATGTCGGTTTTGTATCTGTATTCAAGGTTAACTTGTACAACCCTCTGGTTTGGAGATGTATGGCTATTTTCTCCTTCCATGAAAAATAGTTGTAAGGTGTAAGAATGAATTCTTTTTGGAAATCCATCTTTCTGTTATCTTCAATCTTTTGTACCTGCAAACAATTTTGGTGTAGCTTTTTCTTAGAAGTCTTTCGGCTCTAATACCATGTAAATGTGTTGAACCTGCACATAATATATCTAGAAAAACAATGATACACACATTTGCAGAGAGAAAAGGAGAAATAAGAAGAAGGAGATAAAGAATGAAAGAATTCTCATTAACCGTTATGAATAATGAATCATTTACACATGATATACTATGTATAACTCAATGAGTGTGCACTAGAGGAGAACCAATGCATCACAGTGGTGGTATAGAGTGATCTGGACACACACCAACAGTTATGGGAGTGAACTTCCACCTAGTCTAGTCTCTCAAGATATTACAGGAATGAACTGCCACCTAGTTGAGTTAACTAGTCAACTAGTCTTCAGTTAACTGACTGAACAGATAGTAGTGAGGATTTAACTCAGGAAATCAAGGGTAATGCACCAGTATGGTGATGATCCCAAGGAAAGTGCACATTAGTTGGTAATGATCCCAATTTTTCATGGTGACAAAAGCAATGCAGCATCTAAACTCAACTCAACTAGTCAAACTGAAGTGTCAACTGAAAGAGAATATTCTCCAGGTGGAATATTCTCCCCTAAAATTTAGGAGACTAGATAATGACTAATTATGACTAATAAACAAGGAAAAATATTAGGAAAAATAAATCATAGGTGTGTGTGAAGTAACTCCAACACAAAATCCATCAAAACTAGAATTGGCAACGAACCCTAAAGTTCTAACTGTATCAGCCAGTTTGTAGTGGATTTCACAGCGAATTCCGTAGCAAATTTTGCAATGCCCGCATGTGTAGACCATTTCGCAGCAGATTTTGTAGCGAGCTTGCATTTTTTGTCTGACTAGGTTATTTCATAGTGGATTTCGTAGATATTGTGTAGCTTATACATGTGTAAATGATTTCGCAGTGCATTATGTAGCGAACCTACAACCTTTGTCTGTGTAGATCATTTCGCAGCGCCAGGCGCTACGAAATGTCTTGTATCTTTCTGTTTTATGCATTTTGAGACAAGAATAACCAAAATCCTTATCAAAAGGTGTATAAGCATGTATATTTATCCTAATAAGGTATAATCATGATACTTCCCACAAAAAATCAAAATGAAAGGATGATCATCATCAAAATTGAGGGTCTTTAATCCACTCCATCTCATCTCCTTAGTCTGGTAATTCTGCTGGTTGTAGCTTGAGCTAGCACATTAATATTTCTTTCAGCTAATTCATCTTTGAAGGGTTGTAACTCTAACTTGATATTTCTAATCTGAGAATGTAAATCTATGTTATGCTTGTACAAATTCTGAAGTTGCCTATGGAGGGGCAGAAATATCCTTGTTGTAAACCTAGCTAGATCAATGGTTTCCTTATACATATCCATAAGGTCCTTAAACTTTTTCCTCTCATATAACCCTTCTTCCTCCAGGTGAGAAACCTCCTTTCTAGAATATCTGAGTTGTCTGATCAATCTTTTGAAGGTAGGGTTCTCAGAAGGAGTAGTTATGTCTATGACTTCAATGTGTTTTTCAGCAGTCTCAATTTTACCCTTATCCTCCCTCTTGATAGGAGCTTCTGATATGACCTCTTGTTCAGCAGTTACCTTCTTGGTTGATGACCTGGTGAATGGAAACCTAGCTCTAGTCTTAGTTGCAACAGTAGGTGAGGGGAAGAGTAACTTTCTCCCTTTTTTTCCTATGGTTTTAGCTGAGGGAATTTCTTCTAGTTCTAGAGCAGGTTGGGGTGAAAATTCCCTTTGTGGAGAGTGATGAGCTCCTCCTTATTATTATTCTCATTCCTTGGGAACCTCATCCTATTTAGAAATGTGTTTACCCTTTATCTTTTTTCTTGTCTCTGTGTGGACAGCACTATTAGCTTGCAAAGGGATTTGCACCTTAGATTGAGGAGTAGGAGTTACATTTAGTTTCATATGTGCAGAGGCAATGAATTTCTCCCAATCTATGTTTCTCTTCTTCAACTCCTCCATCACAAGAATCATAATCAATCCTGAGCGAAATAAATTTGTTTCCATAGCCTTGGACTTGTCTTGGACCCTGTCATCCATTTTCCCCATACTCCTAAAAAACTATAAAGGGATGTTCATTAGATATTTTCCTGTGAAGTGCAGAAAAAGTCTAATGTGATATTAGTAAATCATATTGAATTTACCCTAGCATGTAAAATATATTTGGATCACCCTTAACATATTTTCAAATCCCTCAACCAAGTGGCTCCTAGGAACTCCCTTTGATAGGTTATATCCCTGATGTTCTGGTTAGAGGAACTCTTTAGAGAAGGTTGCATTAAGAGTCATGGATTTAAACCATCTTTCACCAGTGTTGGGTATCTCAGTGGTTGTTGAAATGGTGGCTTCAGATACCTACATTTCAAGGGTTCCCGCCTTGGTTTTGGTGCCATCAAAATTTAAATAAAACTCTCTGTCTACCTCAAGATGTCCCCTCTGCATATTCTGACAAAAATTTAAACATCCAACCCTCTGGAAGACCTCTCTAATCAGAGGTTCAGCATCAAACAACTGCATATCACAAGGCTTTTTCCTGACTACACTCCCACCCTTGTGAGAATTATTTTGCTAAGGTGTATCTATTTTCTATAAACAGGAGGAAAAACAGTACAATAATCTGAGAGATATGAGAGGCCAAACAAGGACAGAGGTCTTAGGTTTTGAATGATGGTCTTTTTTCAAAGTTGGCTTCAATGTAAGGATTCAATGTTTTCATGTCTGTTTGACTGCTGAACTTATGGAAGGAAAACATTATGGTTAAGAAATGGAATAAAACTCCTCATAAAAAAGGATATGCAAGGAAGAAGCAATTGTCAAGATTTTCATCTAACATTTCACCACCATTTGCAAGGTCGTCATTATTTTAATCAGCAAGGCTCTTAAACTTTTCAATGTAGAGAGACTTTAAATTTGAAATATCAATTGAAATTGTAAAGGAAAATATTTGATGTAGGCTATGTGATCAGAGGATAATGATATGTGTTTGATACGCAGGCTCGCAGTGCTATAATAGGGGATCTATAGTACAATTCGTAGAAAATTTTGTAGCACAAACAGGAAGGGATTAGCAAGAGATAGGAACAATGGCTCTAATAGAAGGATTTGTTCAATTGTCGTGGAATAGGCTGAAAATATTGCATATAGGCTGAGAATTTAGTGATAACAAAGGTAAAGGGGTCGGTTGGTAAAGGGATTGATAATTCTCAACGCCAGATGCTAAGAAAATTGAGCACAGCTTTAAATTGATATTCAACAGACCTCAAACAACTCAAGGAGTACCTGAACATCGTGGCTTGACTGTAGATGTGCTTCAGATAGCTATAAACCACTTGCAACAACTCTAACCTCCAATTCCCCTCTATCATCCAGTCTATAGCAGATTTTGCAGTGCATGTCTGAACTTTAGGAGTTTATGCAGTGTTGAACTAGGAGAAAATTTCAAATATTTGATAAAACAGTTAGACAACCTTAATGACCAAATCTCAAATTATTTCCTTTAAAACATGGATGTTGAAATCAATGAGATTGGTTGACTCAAGCCTCATAAGTGAAATAATGATAAATAGGGAATATGTACTCAATATGCGCTATGAAAACTCCTGATGAGATGGCAGCGTACCAAAATGACTTGATTTTACCTTCTAACGCGTAGAGGGACAGAGTGGAGGGGTTTAAGTGCATAATGGAGGTAGTGACATGTCAGGCTAGTGGTGGCATAAGGGTTATGGTGATGGATTTTAAATCATGTGATGAGATGAGGATATAAACCAAAGGTATAAACTAAAGGTATAGGCCAACATTTATTTGTGCTAAGACCTAAGAAAAACCATAAGGAAAAAAATTAAAAGCAAAGCTTAAACAAGACTAAGGATAAAAATTAAAAACCTAAGGATGAAATTGACCCACAACAAAACATGTGACCCTTAACAACTTCATGTGATAACACCTTCAATAGTTTTAACGACTTGGATATGGATTTCCTAATGCATTATCAATTTCCCATCCAGTATGATATAGGAACAGATTTCTTGACATTGGTGCGTCAAGATACCGCCACTCACATTTTTTATCACATTCATGAGAGGATGTGACAACATAGGATGATCAAGACCCATATTTCGAACCAACTCTTGATGGTGTGGTTCAATAAATCTCTCTTACCAGTCATTGTCAAGGATGTTTCTATGGCAGGGGTGGCTACCGAAGAGAAAACCATCATGTGTGCCCAACACTTAGATTTTATTTATTCTCAGTCATGCAATCTCTATGATATCATCATGTATGCTCCTCAATCATCAAAAAATCCTCAGAAATTTAACCCTAGACCCCATGTTGATGGTATATTGTTTTCATTGTCTCATGCCTATGTGGGTCGGTTAGTCAAACATATGGGTCACATGTCTATTTCATCACACTCGTCAACTACTATACCTATTTCTCAAACTTCCCTAGTGCCCACTCAAACCTTTGAGTTGAATTTGATGAAATCCATGCAACCGAAGAATCCTCAACAACCTAGAGGAAAAAAGAAGAGGAACAAAAGGGAAAATTCCAATACTGAGCAAGGGAACAATTCCACCCAAAAAAATCAAGTGGGGGGGACGAAAGAGAAAAAGAAGATTTGGTTCCCCTGCACGATCTATGGGGAGGAACACCCTACTCACTAGTGTCCTAGGAAGGATGATATCCATCATTATTTGGAAAAACAAAAGGCCCCCCAACAGCCTATTGTCTTAACTCATCCTTTTGTTGATTAAGGTTGGTTGTCATTGATGTCAACCCTTGAAGAAAGACTCGTAGCACAAAGGTTTGGGTA
>SNQJ01S0047579.1:0-17127 GCA_010110895.2 Picea sitchensis | reverse complement strand
GGACACCCCTTTCAAATTCAACTCCAACTGGCTCAAAGAAGACAGCTTCCAAAAAATGGTGAAAGCAAATTGGACTCCCCTCCAGGATTCAAGGGAAACTCTGGTATCCATACAATTCATGGACAATTTAAAAAAAAATAAAGAACTTGGTCATTCCCTGGGAAGAAACAAAACAAATCGAAGAGGAGAAAGAACTCAAAAGCATTGAGGACCAACTAGAGGAAATATACCAAAATTTTGAGACTGGGTTCTCTTTGGAAGCTTCTCGAGACTCGCTTAGAAACGTAGAGACAAAATGAAGGTAAATATTGGTTGATAAAGAAGCAACCTGGAGACTTAAGAGCAGGGAAATATGGCTAGAAAATAGGGATGAAAACACAAAATCCTCCCATGTCTTTGCCAAAGGTGGGAAAGTGGTAAATACAATCTGGAGCTTAAAGGATCAGGAAGACAGACCAGTCACTTCCTTCGAAGGGCTAGCAAACTTAGGGAAAAAACATTTCCAAACTTTATTCAAAGATGAACGAAGGGCCAACTTAGCCGACATTATCAAACTAGCCCTATACTTTCCCAACTTTTTGGACGAGGAAGAAAATCGAAATCTCTTTGCAGAAGTCACCGAAGTCGAACGCAAAGATACCCTACAAAGTTTCCAAAAAGATAAAAGCCCCGGTCCAGATGGTTGGTCAATAAAATTCTACCTGGGTTTCTTCGATCTGATCGGAGGCGATATTCTCAAAGTCATAGAGAAATCCAGATTAAACAACAGAATTCCCAGACCACTCAACACCACTTTCATAGCTCTTATCCCAAAGGTAAATGATCCTCTCTCCTTTGATGATTTCTGACCCATCTCTCTCTCCAATTGACTCTACAAAATTATTGCAAAGGTAATTTCCCAAAGGCTAAAGCCACTACTCTCCTCCTCAATCTCAAAAGAACAATTTGGATTCCTCGAAGGTAGACAAATCCACGAAGCAATTAGGGTAGCTCAGGAGGGACTTCATAGTCTAAAAACCACAAAAGCCAAGGGCATCATTTTAAAGATTGATCTCTCCAAGGCCTTCGATAGGGTAAATTGGTCCTACATCAGGCTTCTACTCACCCATCTCGGCTTTGGGGTCTCCCTCATCAAATGGATAATGGACTGCATCTCCTTGGTCTCCTTTGCGGTCCTCATAAATGGAGCAACCTCGCCTTTATTCACCTCCAAAAAAGGACTTTTCCAAGGATGCCCCCTCTCCCCTCTACTCTTTTTGTTGGTGGTTGAGGGACTTAGAAGGGCTGTTGTAAATGCAATCAGATCAGGGGAATTCCTCATAATACAACTAACCACAAATCTAAGACTCGATCATTTACTTTTTGTGGACGATATCCTCATATTTTGTAGTGGTCGAAAGCGGGATGCATAAGTGCTTGCAAATATCCTCTCCCTCTTCCACTCGGCAACTGGTATGCAAATAAATATTCAAAAATCCACCCTTTCCTTCTCTGAATTGGAAAGAGAGGAGGAATAAATCTACTGAAGGATATTTCCTTTTACTCTTCAAGATCTCTCAGAAGGCCTAAAATATCTTGGTTTTCATATAAAACCAAATAATTATGTCAAAAAAGATTGGAAATGGATAATGTCCAAACTAGAGAAAATATTATCTGGGTGGAGCTTCAGGTGGCTCTCAAGGGCAGGGAAAATCACCCTAACCAAAGCAGTACTAGAGGCCATCCCAGTTTAATGGATTTCACTGGCCTAGATACCGAAAGGAACACTGAAAAAATATCATAAAAATCTGCTCTCATTTCATTTGGTCAGGTTCTGGAGACAAGATCACACAACCATGGGAAAAATGGGATCGTCTAGCACGGCCAAAATCTCTAGGATGATGGGGGCTTAAAAATATATTTTTGTTCTCAAAGGCTTTGCGAGAAAAAATAGGTTGGCACCTCATCTCAAACAGCAAACGTTGGTTCCTAGTAATCATACAAAAATACATAGCCACAAAGACAATGGAAGACTGGATCAGAACCCCAAACAAGTCACACAAAATAGGCTCCATCTTCTGGAAAGATCTTATTTCCTCCCTCCCAGTAATTGGCGAAGGACTTGCCTGGAGAGTAGGTAGAGGAAATCTACTCTACATTGGAGCAAATCCTTGACCTGGAAGTGGGATATCTCACATTCTCCCTTTGGAACTAATCAACCTCCTTCATGGAAAAAATTATCTTCCTACTCTCCCACCTAACCGACCCAAAAACAACAACTCTTTGGCATCAGGGTTGGAAAAGAGCGGTTGATCTTGGGCTAACAGGAGCCTCTACAACACAATACAAAAATTATATTGCAGCACTACAGGTCGGACACATAAGACTGCTCGACAAGGAGGATGAGTTGGTCTGGCAAAAGGATCCTTTAGGAGCTTACACCCCAAATTTGGGCTACATCACTTTAATCTTGGACCTCTTTCAACAACATCAAATATGGTGGTGGAAAGGACTTTGGAAGCTAAAATGTCCAAAAAAATCCAAACTCCTTCTTTGGGCAGCCCTAAATGGGAAACTTCCTACTTGGGAAATTCTACAAAAGTGACAGTTCAAAGGGCCTGGTAGATTCCCCCTCTGGCACTCTGAAAATGAAACAACCTTCCATCTTCTTATCTCTTTCCCTTATACCCAAAGAGTATGGATGGAAGTTTCATCTAGCATTGGACAAACTTGCACTTAGAGAGGACCAAGTCTGGAACAAGCTTGGAAAGTTTGGAACCACGACCCAAGATACAGAGAACTAAAGACTCTCCCCCTCATCATAAACTGGGGCATCTGGTTGGCCTGAAACACAACTCTCTTCCTTGACAAATCTTTCATCCCAGAAAAAAATAGCAACACAAAGCCTCTCAATTCTCTCAAATTTCCCGCAAACAAAAAAAGGTCCAAACATTCAGTCGATCCAATCAGAGATACTAGAAAAATCGAAGCCTTGGGCTTACTTTCATGGGGCCTCACGGAATCATTTATGTGGTGGTGGATTTGTATTTCATCTATCAGAAATTTTCTCCTTTCACATAAAATTGGGGCTGGGATAGGTTACAAACAACTATGCAGAGCTATTGACTTTAAAACTACTACTTCTCTTTGCAAAAGAAAAAGAATTGTGGCATCTCCAAATCTTTGGAGACTCAATGATTGTAGTAAACTTGGCAAGAAAACTTCAGCAGTGTCATAACATTTTCCTCCTCCCTATTCTAGAGGAAACACATCACCCTACGTTGGAGATCCACTACGGAACATCCAGACTTCGAGGTTCTCCACCTGTACAACTTGAAATCGTCCCATCCGAGTAATCGAACCACCACAAATCTCGAAGATATGACAGTTTACACTTTACCTCAATTAACGGTTGTAGTCCACTCCAAAGTTCGGAACTCCGAGGATCTCTTTTTACTCAGCAACACATTTCCTCCACGACGTCGAATTGTCGACCCTCCGAAGGACTCAGACTTGAAGATCTAACGGTCCTTGTTGTTCACCATATCTACGGATCTCCTTTACTCTGGAAGCTCGGAACTTTGCGGTCTTCGTAACCCTTAACCCTTACCTATTAACTCAGTCGGATAACCAAATCTTTTTTAAATTGGAGACCAACGGTCCCTTTATCTTGCTCCGATCTACAGCTAGAAGTGGTTTCGAAGATCCAACAATTCAAAGAACTGGGTTACTTTGGGTTCAAATCTCTCGGAGTGACAATCTCCCAGAGAGACATGGCAGCCATGTTGTCAGTTCGATGAGGTGTCACAAAATGAGAGTGACATGTGTCACGTGATTTAGTACAGATGAAATAACCCAAGGTACCCAAAATGAGTGCCATGTGTCACCTGGAATCAATTGGCAGGTGGCATTTGACACGTCAGCAGACAAGAGCTCTAAGAAGGGGCTCTGAAATTTGGGTACTTCGCGACTCTAGGCTTCGGAAAATTTATCTTTGCAACTCTGGTTTTCCTCCGAACTAATGAAGGCCAAACCCTCAGATCTGACGGTCCTTGATGATCCGTTGGCAGCGATCAGGATTAAATTTGGAATTCGAGATTCTAGGACCTTTCCCACCTTCACAACTTCAACACACCTCTTGAATGGAAAAAATATAAATACTCGGATCTACAGACATGTGTACCTAACATTCAACTGTATTGATGTACTCCGGACTACGGGAGTCTAGGAGTCCCTTATCCTTAACACCATGACTCTTTTTTTGAATTATTGAACCTTTGAATATGAAGGCTCATAGATCCAATGACCCTTATTCGATTGACAAATCTACGATTGTTCTCCACTTTAGGACTTCAGAGATTCGGGGTTTCCTTCACTCTTTACCTTTATGAACCTTTTAAGCGATTAGTTGAACCCTTGGGGATCCAACGACTAGTATTCCTTCATCGATCTACAGTGTAGATCATCTCATGACTTTGGGCTTTGGGGATCTCTTAAAATAAGTGACTCGAATCTGCCGAAGTGGTGAAGCCCGAAGGTCTCAAGGATTTTAACAAGTGCGCATATTTTATCTGATCAAATGGTCATGGGGATTATGATTTCCTTGTGATCAAATCCTATCCACTTGTTCCCTTCAAAGGGATTTCAATCTTTGGTTCCTCGTTGAACCCTGTACACTTTGCCCCTCTTGAGATTTTCCTTGATTTGAACTCCAGCGCTCTTAGCGCATCCCTCGTGCACTTTAGATTCTAATTATTGAGTGTGTATTTTGTTTGCACTGTCTATTATGAGATTTCTAGTTCTAAAGGTTAGAACCCTACCCAACTTGAGAGGATATTTGCTCATACAAGGAACCGTTTCTTCTAAACTTGGGATTTTGAGGATCCTGTCCACGTACTTCTAGAGTTGACTCTGGAAATGTGGCACCTTGGTACCTGAGGAGAAGCTTGAGGCTTCTAACAAACTTAAACTCTTTCTTAGAATTGACTCTCTCCCGGTTATAGGTTATTTATTCACTGTATCTAAGTGATTTAAAACTGTCATAAATGGTACATTTTCAATTAAAAGGATTTTGTTTTACTGTTTAAGATTATTGTCTTGATGTTTCTGGAATTTCTTCCTATCCTTAAATGAGTAAGGTGATAAATTATTGAATTAGTATGCAATGATGTTATGATGAAGTAACCTTGTTACTGGATCTTCTCTATTTGTAGAAGGGTAGTTAAGAACATTGTAATTTTTATTTAAATTGTGGAATGAATTGAAATTATGGGAATTAGACACTTCCTTGTTCCTCATAATAGCCGCCAGTCTTGAGACCTTAAATGGTCAAGATAAATCGAAGGGATCCTAGACTTGAGTGTTGATTATGTGTCTTGGAAGTCCTAACCTTGCAGGATAGGTTGGGTGGGTACTTGTATTTTATTTTACGAAGCCAGTTTCTTTATCTCTTTCTATTTTCAAGTTGGTATTAGAGCATGTAGTTCTCCTCGCGTTCAAAGTCCATGCTCCCATTACCATATACGTTGGTCTAGATTCCCCATTCTTTGCCTCGAATATTTCCCAAGAATTCAAAGTCCAGCTCATCGTGGGTGCCCTGGAAGATGTCCCTATTTGATGTGTAGAACGCAACCATAACGCCTGCAGTGTAGTCATCCAGGATCTTAATCGAAGCGTTGAACAAGCCATACCTTCAGTAAAATGCCCAGGAGATTTTATCTCTGCGCAGTGAAATGTCGAGCCCTCACTTCATCTCCTTTCTTAGGATCATTGCTATTGGATCGTGGATCGTTGCTACTAAATCGTGGATCTACTGAGAGAGGCGGATCTTACTAGAGGTGAATCATTGTTACTGGGTCGCGGATCTGCTGAGAGAGGTGGATATTACTGAAGGCGGATCATTGAGATTGAATCGTTGATGAGAGAGGTGGATCCCTGCCTGGATTGTGCACCTGTGTAGACCTTGTAACTAGCCACGCATTTTCGTCGCTTCACTTCGGGATCATTGAAACTCCATACCTTGGAGGACTTGGTCTTGGTATTTTTTTAAGTATAAGCCTCATCCATGTACACAGGGAGTTGTTGGTGGTCGTTACCATAGGCATAGGAAGATGAGGAGGGTGAGGTTGAACCTGAATCTTCCCTCCCGCATTGTAGACCTTGGAAGGCACTACGTCCATCCTATAATTCGGCCCCCCATATGTCTGATACCTATAATCCCCCATTTTTCCAACAAAGGCATCTTTGATCAAATCAAATCTGTTCATTCTCTAATTTGCACCTATGGATTTCCAAATCGTTTCTCATCCAGATTGTCCATATCATTGCCCTGGCAAAGTTGTCATTCTTGCGTTCGAATCGCTGCTTTGAATTTACTATGAGTTTTTTGTGTGAAGGAGTTTGCAGAGATGGTGAATCCACTTGCTAAAATTTATCTCAATGAAGCCAATAAATTGGATGGCTCGAATTTCATCAATTGGAAATTCAAAATGCAGACCTTGATGGAAGGTTATGGTGTATGGACGATCGCGAAAGGAGATGAAGCATGACCCTATGCGTCTGCAGGTGTGACAACGACAGCAATCCAAGATTGGGATAAGCGGGATAACAAAGCCAAGGTATTATTATGAGTGTTTTTGAAAGATAATATAATTCCTCACATTAGAGATGCTAATACTTCTAAAGAAACCTGGAAAGCACTTAAAGATTTGTATGAGACTAATAATACAGATCGTATTCTTTTTCTGAAGAGTAAATTGTTAAGTATTAAAATGGATATAAATGAGTCTGTTAGTACTTTTCTTAGGTGAATTAAATACATGAAAGATAAATTGGGAGATATAGGAGAAAAAGTGTCAAACATTGATCTTGTCATAATTGCTCTAAATGGAATGCTAGAGAACTATTAAAGGTTTATAACATGCCTTACAGCGAGAGAGAAAGATCCTACCTTTGAGTAATTGACAGGTATATTGTTGCAAGAAGAAGAAAGGCGCACGAATTTGAAGACGAGTTAGAAGCCTTGGAATTTAGACTTAGCACTATGGACAAAGAAGATATTCCCTAAAGGGAAACCAGGAGAAGGAGGCTTCAGAGGAAGTCATTTCCAAAGAAAAATCAAGGTATGCCATCTAATAGAAATGAACCTAAGTGTTTATATTGTGGTAGGACTAGGCATCTTAACAGGGAATGTTATAAGAAGAAAAATGATGAGGCTAGGCATAAAAATAGAAAACATTCAGGACATTTTGCAAAAGAAAACCTGAATTTTGATTCAAAAGATCTGATATTGTTTGTGTCTAATGGTGCACTGTCTACTGAAACTGATGATGTTGACGCATGGTTTGTTAATTCTGGAGCTTCAATTCACATGACATGTAACAAGAATTGGTATATAAACTTTAAAGAAACACATAATGGTGCCCATATTTATCTTGGAGATGATCATTCTTATCAGATCAAGGGATATGGAGATATTCTAGTAACACTTCTAAATGATACTATCAGACACGTTCGCAATGTTGTGTATGTCCCTGGGATAAAGAAAAACTTGATTTTTGTGTCGACGATTACAGATTAGAATTTGAAGGTCGAATTCTTCAAGACACATCGTATAGTGAAGGACTTGCAGGATCATTACAGAACTATTTGTTGGTTGTGGAGCCTGATTATCTTCCAGATTCAGAAGTCTTTGTCTTCAGCTGTGTTTATACCCCATGAAGACTTTACACCCTAGAATAATGTACACTCTTCCACGTGGGGGAGTGCAGAGGGGTGTTACCCCCTCTGCAGGGTCCGGGGGGGCAAAGGAAAAATTGTCTTGTAAAAGTATATTGTAATTTCACTGTAAATCTGGACTGTTCATTATAAGGTCGCGGATCTAATGGTAGAAATTATGTAAAGTTTTTTTGCCCTAGAAGGCAACCCTATGTTATGAGGGAAACGTATTGTGGCTATGCATTATGGTGAATATTGTATTCTGATACGAGAGACTGTGAGAGAGAGAAGAGGAAGTTACAGCGGGTTTGTTGTAGGTTGTATCCCTTCATATGCTGGATAATAATAAAGGAAGGACATGGAAATTTCTCTGGTGGACGTAGCCCACACTGGGTGAACCACGTAAATATGTGTCTCTATTGTATTGTGTATCTTCCGTGTTTTGCTTCCACATTTGTTTTATTTTATTTGACATGGAAATTTTCCGGTGGATCGATTCACAATCGGTGAACCACGAATATGTGTCTCTATTGTATTGTGTATCTTCCGTGTTTTGCTTCCACATTGTTTTATTTTATTTATCCAAGGTTCGCTTTTCTAACAACCGGTATCAAAGCAAAAGGTAACTAACAGGAAAAGAGGGCTCCTGGTTTGAGTGGGAGCAATGGTGTAAGATTGAAAGTTTAGGGTCGAAAAATTGAATGGCCAAACTACCAATTATGAAGACTTATGGAAGATTATTTATATCAGGCGGATCTATTCCTACCATTAGGTGGAATAGCAAAGAAGCCGATAACCATGAAGGATGAAGAATGGGGTTCTCTGACAGAAAGGCTCTAGGAACCATACAGGTTGATTAGCGTTGTTGGTGGCTTTAAATATTTTTGAAAGAAAAGACAACAAATGGTTTGATGGTAGCATTTGGCTAAATTGTATGAAAACCCCTCGCTATCCAATAAGGTATTTCTAATAAAAAAATTATTCAAAATAAAAAAAAAAAAAAAAAAAAAAAAAATTCATTTAAATGATTTCCAATACGGTTACTAATCAACTAAGTTCAGAAAAGTGGTCTTAATGATGAGGTTCCGCTCTTCTAATATTGTGCTCATTGCCAAAATATGGAAATGTTTCGGTCATGGTTGTAAGTAACTTTGTCTCGGTTCAAATACTTTAAAATTTGATGGTGCTAGTTGGTGTTATCCTTAGTGGAGGAAATGTGATGCAGTGCTAATGTGTGAGACATCATGTTATGCGTTGAACATGGAGAATGGGAAGACAAAAGGATACGGAGCCCAGGAACCGTGGGAATTCTAGGAAAAGCAAATCAAAATCCATACTTGGAAAGAGTGTTGGAATTGTGGGAAGAAAGGACATCCTAAGAAAGACTGCAGAACTCCAAAAGAAAACAAAGAGATGGACAACAAGAGAAATCGTGAAGCAAATGTACCGTGGATGTGTTACAATATGCTTTGATTCTTTCTATAGATAATATTTATGAGTCTTGGGTAGTATATTCAGGCTTCATTTCATGCCACACTCCATAGGGAAACATTTTCTAGATTTATGTTCAAAGTGATTTTGGACAAGTTCATTTGGGTGATGATGCACCATGCAAAATTGTTGAATGGGAAGGGTAAAATAAAGCAACGCGATGGAAACAAATGGTTGTTGAAAGAGGTAAGACATGTTCCGATTTAAGGAAAAATCTAATTCTGCCAAATTGGCAAGTGAAGGTTGAGGTTGTATATCCATATTTACGATAAGACGTGGAAGGTCATCAAAGGGATATTGCGATAGCAAAGGAGAGAAGGTAGGTATATTATATTTATGTGATGCCAGTAATATTGACTCTTCTATCTCTCTTTAGCTTCTATAAGAGTTGATACAAAGACCGGCATCATAGGTCAGACACATTAGTGAGAATGGGATGTATATACTTCACAAAAAAATTTTGTTGCCATATCTTAAACAAATTCATTTGGACTTCCTCGCGGGAGCATTTTGTTTATGGAAAACGTAAGAGAGTCAGATTTCATAGTCGAAAAAGAAAAGAGGTTAGAGCTTGTGCATGCATGTGTATGGGACCAACTCACGTATCATATCTTGGTGGATCTCAAGTATATCGTTACTTTTATTGATGATGCAACTAGAAAAACTTGGGTTTATTGCATTCAACAAAAATCCTGATGTTTTGATATACTTTTAAGAATGAAATTTTTGGCTGGAGAGAATGAGACAGAAAAGTTTGAAGTGTCTCATCGATATTGGAAGTGAATATTGTAGTAAGGAGTTTGATGATTACCATTAATACCATGGGATCTATAGAGAGAAGATAGTTCCAAGAACACCACAAGAAAAATGGTGGTGTCGAAAGGATGAACAGACAATCATGGAGCGCGTAAGGAGTATGAGATTGCATGTTGTTTTACCCTTATAGTTCGAAGATGTTGTAGATAATGTCGCTACTTAATAAAATGTGGTACCTTCGCTCTTTGATGGTATAATTCCGTGAGGAGGAATGGACAGAAAAAAGGTAAACTATTCTTTTGAAAACTTTGGTTGTGAAGCATTTGTCCATATTGGATACAAGAAAATATGATAAATCTGAGGCAAAATCCAAGAAGTGTACCTTTATTGATACTCTGGCATAATGATTTTGCTTATCAGCCATGGGATTAAGTGAAAATAAAAAATCAATACGAAGACGTCACACCACCAGACTGAAGGGAACTAAACATAAGAATACACAAAGGTTGATGAGATCACCAAAAAGAAATTCCAAAGGAACCGAAAATCAAAATGTACAAATGAGAAGCAGCACTCCTCAAACACCTCAAAGTGTTGTTAGAAAAATCTACCGTAAGTATACCCCCTTAACGACACTCTCCTTCATTATATTATTTATTGTTGAGTGATTTGCTGGTGAACCAAAATGTTATGAAGAAGCAACCAAAATGTTAAGGAAGAAGCAATGCAAGTAGACACCAATGAAGGGACTAAGGCATGAAAGAGGAAATGGATTCCTCGGTAAATAACCATACTTGGGACTTGGTTCATTTGCCCAGTAAAAAGCATACTGTATGTAATGTCGGGTTTACGTTGGAAGGAAGGTAAGATGGAGGTGAATAAAAGCTGCACAAGGCTAAACTTGTTGTAAAGGGTTTGCACAAAAGAAAGGCATAGATTTTGATAAAATATTTTCTCCTATTGTTAAAATGACTTCAATTATGACTATTTTTAAGTCTTGTGCCAAGTAGAAGATTTTCATATTGAATAATTAGATGTAAACACCTTCCATGGGATTTGGAGGCAAAAAGATTTTTATATGCAAAGCAGTATTATCAAAACAGGTCAAAGGAAGGGAATTTGCATGAAGGTTGAAGAAGAGGCTTGTATACCTAAAGCAGCTCCAAGCAGTAATTGAAGTTTGACAGGCCGCGATCTAACAAGGTTTATAGTAGATATTTGATCAATCG
The DNA here is from genome assembly GCA_010110895.2 of Picea sitchensis. Lineage (NCBI taxonomy): Eukaryota > Viridiplantae > Streptophyta > Pinopsida > Pinales > Pinaceae > Picea > Picea sitchensis. The sequence goes on along the minus strand of SNQJ01S0047579.1, from coordinate 5,956 downwards.
TAGTTTATTTCAAAAGCTAGAAAAATGGAAGTATTATCTTGCTATTGTATGTAGGATGGCATGCTTGTTGGAAGGTATGGCCATGCGATATAACAAACAAAAAAATTCAATAAGTCATTTTACATGAAGGATTTGGGTGCTGCAAAAGAAAATGCTTGGCATAAGAATAACAAGAGATAGAAAAATCACAAATTGGCATTGTCTCGTGGTGAGTACATAGAGAAGGCGGTGTTGGAGAGGTTTAGAATGAAGAAAACAAAACCGCTAGTACCCCTTTAGGAGAGCCATTTCAAATTATCCAAGGAAATGTCCCAAGACACGGAGGAGATAGAAAATTATACAGTTCAGTCCTCATTCCATTAGCGCTTTGAAGTATGCAATGGTTTGCAATAAGACCGTATATTCAACATGCAAGGAGCAGAGCGCGTATATGAACAATCCGTAAAGAACATTGGAAGGAAGGGCTTGAGAGGTACTTCTACTCATGCATTATATTTTGGAGGTTCTACACCTTTTCACAAAGGATAAGGCCGATTCCAAACATGGCGGTGATAAAGACAAAGCTAGAGGAGCAATTCACATGGTATGTTTTTACTATAGGTGGAGTAACAGTAAGTTTGATTTCAACCGCGAAATGTTGTTGCACCAACTACAGAGGCAAAGTATGTTGCTACTTTTCAGAGGCTAGTAAAGGATGATTTGGTTACGAGGTTTATGGAAGAATTGGGAAAGAAGAAGGAGAATAGCAGTTGTAATCGATGTTGAGAGTGCCATCTATCTTGAAAAGAACTCACCTCCATTTTGAAGATCTAAGCATATACAGTTTCGAGGTACCCACTTCATAATGCATCCGCCTTTGGAAGATAAGTACTTGAAGTTGGAAGATACACACTAGCCGTAATCTTGCAGACATGTTAACAAAAAGAGTAACATGGGAGAAACCGGTTCCCTCTAGTTTGTGGGTTGGTCTTCAAGAATGAAGATGAAGATGAGAAATTTCAGGGGTCCAAGAAGGTTCATAGTCCAAACAGACATAAATGGAGTTTTTGTGATCAGCCTTCAAGTGGGAGATTGTTGGTCAGGAGCCCGACATCTCCGATTCGCAGGTCTTTATTTCAAACATGTTTATACCCCATGACTTTTATTAATCTTAGAAGAATGTACACTCTTCAACGCAGGGGAGAGAAGAAGGGTGTTACCCCCTCTGGTCTAGGGGGCTAAGAAAAATTGCCTTGTAAAAGTATATTGTAATTTCATTGTAAATTTGGACCACATTCATTATAAGGTCGATGATCTAACGATAGAAATTCAGGTAAGCTAGGTTTTTGGCTCCTGTAAGCTAACCCTCCAAGTATGAGGGAAATGTACGGGCCATCCATTATGGCTTAATATTGTAATATGCCATCGACTATGAGAGAGAGAAGAGGAAGCATGGGTTTGTTGTAGGTTGCATCCCCTTCATATGTTGGATAATAATAAAGAAGGACCTCGCAATTCCTTTTCGGGTGGACGTGATCCCATTAATCAGAACTACAAATATGTGTCTCTAGCTTAGACAGTATCTTCCGGTTTTGTTTCCACATTTGTTTTATTTTATTACTCCACGGTCTTGTTTTTCTAACAACTGTAATCGAGCTTAAAGGTAACTCGAGGAAAAAGAGGGTTCTCGGCTCGAGTGGGAGTAACGTCGGAAGATGGAAAGTTTAGGGTCTAAAAATTTAACAGCCAAAACTCGCTATGGAAGATGCAAGATGGAAGATTATTTATATCAAAAGGATCTATTCCTACCATCGACAATAGCAAAGAACTCACAAATTTCATGAAGGACAAAGAATGGGAGATTCTTGATTTAAAGGATCTAAAGAACTACACGGATGAGCCCGCAGTAGCCTATGGGTTTCACATTTCAAAGAAAATACAACAAAGGGTTTGATGGGATGCATTGGCTAAATTGTATGAAAAACCCTCAGTCCAATAAGGTAATTTAATGAAGAGATTATTTAATATGAAGATGCTCTACAGTAGGTCCGCTATGCATCATTTAAATGATTTTAATAATGTTACTAATAAACTAAGTTCTGTGAAAAGTGGACTTTGATGATGAGGTCTGGCTCTTCTCTAATCTTTGTGCTCATTGCTAGAAAGCTTGAAACGCCTTGGTCATGGCTATAAGTAACTCGGGCTCTAGTTCAAATACTTTTAAAATTTGATGATGTCATGGTGTTATCCCAGGAGGAAATGCTAATGGAAAAGCCTGTGAGACCCTCAGTTAAGTGCTGCTGAACATGGAGAATGGAGGACAAAAAGGATAGAGGAAAGGGCCCGGGGAACCACGAGAATTATAGGGAGGGAAGATCCAAATCCATACTTGGAAGATAGAGTGTTGGAATTGTGGGAAGAAGGACATCCGGCAAAGCATCCAGAGTTCCAAAGAAACAAAGAGATGGACAAATGCGAGAGAATCGAAGCAAATGTAACATGTGATGTGTTCCAAGATGCTTTGATTCTTTCTATAGATACATTTCTAAGTCTCGGTAGGTAGATCTCAGGGCTTCATTTTATGCCGTAATCTCATGGGAAACATTTCTAGATTATGTTCAAAGTGATTTGGACATGTTCATTTGGGTGATGCACCATGCAAAATGGTTGGAATGGAAGGGTGAAAATAAAGTAATGCAATGGAAACCAATGGTTGTTGAAAGTGTAAGACATGTTCCATATTTAAGGAAAAATCAAATTCAACAAGGCAATTGGCAAGTGAAGGTTGTATATCCATATTTACGATAAGACGGGAAGGTCAACATAGGATCATTGGTGATAGGAAAAGAAGAGAAGGTAGGTACATTGTATATATGTAATCGGTAATGACTCTCTATCTCTTTAGCTTCTATAGGAGTTGATACAACATTGGGGCATCATAGGCTAGGACACATGAGTGCGAAGGGAATTCGTGATACTTCACAAAAGAAATTTCATATTACATCTCAAACAAATTGATTTAGACTTCAAGTGGAGCATTGTGTTTATGGAAAATGTAAGAGAGTCAAATTTCAAAAGTCAAAATTTAGAGCTTGTGCATACAAAATGTATGAGGACCAACTCATGTATCAATTTGGTGGTTATCTTTATTATGTTACTTTTATTGATGATTTTTCAACTAGGGAAAAACTTGGTTTATTGCATTCAACAAAAATCCATGTTTTGATACTTTTAAGAAATGGAAAGTTTTGGTAGAGAATGAGATGAAAAGTTTGAAGTGTCTCAGATGAGATAATGGAGGTGAACATTATGTTAGCAGCTCTTGATGATTATCAAGCTCATACCATGGGGATTCTAGAGAAAAGATTTCCAAGAACACCATTGAAATGGTGTGTCAAAAAAGGATGAAATGTAACAACGTATGGAGTGCAAGGAGCTGAGATCAGATGTTGAGCCTTACGCTTCTAGGCGATGTTGTGGATACTGTTTTTTACTTAATAAGCATAGGACCTCAATCTCTTTGGATGGTATGATTCCAGAGGAGGAATGGATATGGAAAAAGGTAAACTATTCTTTTTGATAATCCTCATTAGAAGCATTTTTCCATATTGTTAAAGAAAATAGGACAAAGCTTGAGGCAAAATCCACATGTACCTTATTGGATATTGTGTTAATGGTTTTGGTTATCGCCTATGGGATCATGAAATAACAAAATCATTATGAGCAGAGATGTCATATTCAATGAGAAGGTCATGTACAAGATCGGGCCATGGAAAGAAACAGGGAAAAGAAAACAAGAATACACAAAGTGCTTGATGAGATTACTAAAAAAGAAATTCCAAAGGAACCGTGGAAAAATCAATGTACAACAACATGAGAAACAGGTACCTCAAACACTGTAAGTGTTGTTAGAAAAATTCCACTGCAGGCATACCCCTTTGAACAATATTTCCCTTCATTGTATTATTTATTGTTGATTGATTCTCGTGAACTAGAATGTTATGAAGAAGCAATGGAAGTAGACACCCAAAAGAAGTGGGAGCAAGGCATGAAAGAGTGAATGGATTCTTTGGAAAATAACCAAACTTTGGACTCGCTCACTGCTTCGTAAGGAAAGAGCATTGCATAATAAATGGTCATAAGTTGAAGGAAGAAGATGGAGGAATAAAGTTGTACAAGGTTAGACTTGTTGTAAAGGGGTTTGCATTAAAAGAAAGGTATGATTTTGATGAAATATTTTCTCCATGTCGACTTCACTAGGACTATTTTAAGTCTTGTAGCAAAGAGAAGATTTGTATCTTGAACAATTAGATGTCAAAACAATTTTTCTCCATGGGGAATTGAGGAAGTGATTTATATGCAGAAGCCACAAAGGGTATGAGGTCAAAGGAAGGAGAATTTTGTATGTAGGTTGAAGAAGAACTTGTATGGCCTAAAGCAAATTCCAAGGCAGTGGTATTTGAAGTTTCGATGTGCTTTCTATGATTTAACATGGTTATAGTAGATGCATTCGACAATCGTTTATTTCAAAAAGCCAGAAAATGGAAGCTATATTACCATGCTATTGTATGTAGATTTGATACGCTTGTTGCATGGTCTAATATGCGGGATATAAACGTGCTCAAGAAAAAATTAGCTAATCCATTTGCAATGGCGATTTGGGTGTTGTAAATAAAATCTTCGTGTGAGAATAACAAGAGATAGGAAAAATCGCAAATTGACATTGTCTCAAGGTGAGTACATAGAGAAGGTGTTGGAGAGCTTTAGAATGAAGAATGAAAAACCGATTAGTACTAGCAAGCCGCATTTCAAATTAACTAAGGAAATGTGTCCCAAGACACGTGAGGAGATAGAATACATGTCCGAAATCCCTTATTCATCAGCATTTGGTAGCTTGATGTATGCAATGGTTTGCAATAAGACCGTGATATTGCACTACGCAAGTGGGAGCTGTGAGCGGTGTATATGAACAATCCGTGCAAAGAACATTGGGAGGCGAAAGTGGATTCTCATGCATTTGAGAGGTATTTCTACTCTCATGCATTATGTTTGGGAGGTTCGCACACTTTCTACAAGGATATGTTGATTGAGACATGGCGGGTGATAAAGACAGCATGAGGAGTACCACAGGGTATGTTTTACTATATGTGGAACAACAAGAAGTTGGATTTCAAAACAGAAAAGTTTGCTGCACTTTCAACCACAGAGGCAAAGCCAGAGTATGTTGTTGCTACAGAAGCTAGTAAAGTGATGATTTGGTTACAGAGGTTTATGGAAGAATTGGGAAATAAGAAGGAGAATAGCAAGTTGTACTGTGACAGTGAGAGTGCCATTCATCTTGCAAAGAACTTAGACTTCCATTCAAAGACTAAGCACATACAATTGAGGTACCACTTCATACGATCTGCCTTGGAATATGGACATTTGAAGTTGGAAAAGATACACACTAGCCAGAATACTGCATATATGTTAACAAAGGGAGTAACCAAGGAGAAACTGAGTTCCTTCTCAGTTTCGGTTGGTCTTCAAGAATGAATATCAAGATGAGAAATTTGCCATGTCTAAGAAGGTTCATAGTCCAGCAGATACAACAGCGGTGGAGTTGTTAATATCAGAATCCAAGTGGGAGATTGTTGGTTGTGGACCCTGATTATCTCCCAGATTCAGAGGTCTTTGTTTTCAGCCATGTTTATACCCCATGAAGACTTTACACCCTAGAATAATGTACACTCTTCCACGCGGGGGAGTGTAGAGGGGGGTTACCCCCTCTTTAGGGTCTGGGGGGGGCAAAGGAAAAATTGCCTTGTAAAAGTATATTGTAATTTCATTGTAAATCTGGACCGTTCATTAAAAGGTCGCATATCTAACGGTATAAATTATGTTAGGGTTTTTTGTCCTAGAAGGCAACCGTCTGTTATGAGGGAAATGTATTGCAGCTATGCATTATGGCGAATATTGTATTCTGAGACGAGAGATT
>SNQJ01S0047578.1:34274-48153 GCA_010110895.2 Picea sitchensis | reverse complement strand
ATTCATTTTACAATCCAGTCCAATTTGCAAGAGGAGAATGTGCAAGAGATCCCAATTAACACAATCATAAGCTTTTTGGAGATCTAACTTTAGGATCAAAGACTTGGATTTTTTTTGGTTTATACTATGGATACATTCGTGAACTATACCTATAGCATCATGAATTTGTCTTCCCTACAGAAATCCCAACTATTCTTCCAAAATAGATCTAGAAAGAAAAGGTTTGATCCGATTCACCATGAGCTTTTAAATAATCTTATAACTGAGATTACACAATGAGATCGGCCGAGAATCTCCAAAATTACAAGGCTTGTTCACTTTTTGGATTAAAGTGAGAAAGGTAGAATTTAAGGCTCCATGAATAAAACCCAAAAGTCTAGACTCTTCAATCATTTCCAGGAGATCATCTCCCACCAAGTCAAAGAAATGTTTAAAGAATTCCACAGTCTAGCCATCAGAGCCTGGACTCTTGTCTACTTTTAGACTAGAAATGATTTTCTTTAGTTCTTCTTTATCCATAGGTTTATAGAGAATCTCTAAATTTGAATCCAAAATCATATTTGGGAAAAGGGTAGCCACTTTAACTTGGTCAGGCTGACTAATAATCACTTTCTTGTTATAAAAATCTTTGAAAAAACTAGCAACTGCTAATTTAAGATTTTCCTGGCCTCTGTGAACATTACCCTCCTCATCCTATAATTCCCAAATGAGCTTTTGATTTCTCCTATATCTTGCATAGCTATGAAAGAATTTTGTATTTAGGTCCCCACTTTGTATCCAGATGGCGCAGCTACACTGTCGCCATTATTCCTCAATATCCTTTAATATGGTATTCCTCTCCCTTTCTAAAACTTTTAATGAGAGATCTCTTAGATTCAGACAAAGCCCCTCTGAAATATTTTGTAATCTAAAGGAGATTTCTTGTTCAAGACTAGAAAGACTTGCATTCTTAAGGCTATTATAAGTCTTCAGCCATCTCTTTGTACTCTTTTTTAGATCTTTCAACTTCCAAACCAACTTATTTTGTTTACAAGGTTCCTTAAGATATAAGGGATCAATCCATAGATTATGAACCAGTGTAATAAAATCTTTATCAGTCTGCCAAACTAGATTAAATTTGAAAGGAATTGATTTGTACACTGGCGGTAACTCCAGTTATATAAGGATAGGCTCATGATCAGAGATAAAGGGAAAATCAACCCAAGATCTAAAAAAACCACTGGATAACACTAAATCTTCAGAGAGAAGAAATCGGTCCAGTCTCTTTGCTATGAAGGCTTGACCCACTCTGCCATTCCTCCACGTGGGAGCCAGCTTCCCCGGATGAATATCCATAAGTTTGTTATTACAAAAGAGATTAGTAAAGAAAGTGTGCAATGAACCAAGGTTTGATCAACTACCCCATATTTCACCCGCCTTCAAATCCAAATTTAGATCTCCAGCTAATACAAGATTTTTCAAAGACAACAGACTTGTTGCCTCTACTCTTTCCCAGAAGGACTTTTGCTCGAAGCACGACCCATAAGTATTAAGAAGATTATAAAACCTTTTAGATCCAAGACAGTATCCTGTAAGTATAATACCACCGCAAGTTAGGTAGGGAACTAGATTAAAAAAATAAGGATCACAAGCAGCTAGTAACCTGCCAGAAGTACCAACTGAATTGACCATGCATACAAGCCATTTCGGCCTCAAAAGTTGAAAGAAACATCTCACCTTGTCAGCATTTACTAAGGTCTCTTGAAAGAAAACAATATTTGGATGTGTTCTTTCCAAAACACTACGAACCGAGGTAATTTTTAGGATTCCTACAGTCCCTCTTAGGTTTAGTGAGAGAAATGACATCATTTAGTTATTTCCAAGGCCTTCAAATCTCTAAGGGCCTTACCATTAGTAGGAAGAAAGGGAGCATAATCTTTTTTTAATTTAGTACTGAAATTTTTTCTGGCACTACAGGTTTTTACAGGGGAGAGATCAATTCCCAGCCCCCGTGACCAAGCAAATTCCTTTCCCCCTTCTCTGACTAGGACATGAGAGGAACTGGCTTGTCCACTTTCTACACCAGGTTCAATGGGTTTTTTCCCAAGAAAAGTAGGTAGAGGGACTGAAGCTTCACTTCCACATAGAAAGGGTAAATAGGAATCTAAAATTACAGAAAGGGTAGAGTCGTCCTCCTCAGGTTCCCTATACCTAGGTGGAAAGGGTTGGTTGGATGGCATAAGCTGACTGTTATCGTGACTGTTACAACACTCATGTGAAAAGGAAGGTTCAGGAGAATAAATTCCACCAGAAGTGGGATCTTTCTCGGGTAACAAAACATATGAAGGGTCCACCTGTTCCTGGGGAGAAGTAACTAGCTGAGGGGAAGGTAACAATGAGTTTATCCTCCCAGAACAAGTAGAGTTTTGTGGAACTTTAGAATCCTTTAAAGGTGGACCGAACGGCTTAAAGATAGAGTTCTTCAGCCAAATAGAAGAGCTAACTGAATGACGCTCCAAAACAAAAAGGGAATTGAAAAAATTAGGAAAAAACATTTTCAACTTACCAATAGTAGAGTCGGTTGGCTCCAAAAAGATTTTATTAATCCTATCAACTCTACTTCCTTCAAAGCCATAGAATCTAGTGTCCATCGAAGAATTTGGAAAACTGTAAGGAAATTCTTGTTCTTCAGAAGACTTTTCTTCTTCCCTGATTCCATTATAGTCTCTCCTCATATGAGAAGTACTTATACAAAAACTTCATCTGAAAGGTAACCCGAGGTAATCTAATCTTTGTTGATGGAAAAAACCCCGCCATTCCACCTCGATAGTCTCTAGCATACCCAAGTGTACATCCATTTCAACTAGAATTTTTACAACTTTTCTTTGTGCCAACTCCAACTTCTTCTTATCCACCATTATGAAGTTACCTAGATTTTTCCCAATAGATGTCAACGCACCCTCATTCCATAAATACAGGGGAAGTCCTAGAAATAGTACCCAAATATGTCTTACCGAGAAATACTCAGTTTCTAGGCTGAAAGCCAGTCTCCACCTTTTGAGCAATAGGCTACTCTTCCCATTAATCCACTTCCTACTTAATAGTAACTCTGTATCTTCGGGTTACAGACAAATAATGCCAACCCAGGCTTTATTTAAGAATATTATCTCTGGAAGATACCCTAACATTGGAACCCAAATCTGTTGTATCCAAACAATAAATTTTTCCACATAAAGGTTGTTGTATGCCATTCTTCCAACAAGAACACAGACCACCATTCTACACGAGTCCTCTAAACCAACATCAGCTCCCAATACTAACCTTTTAACAGTACACTTCACCATCCACTGTTTTCGATGTTTACGAGCCAACCTTTTCTTAGGTGTGTTTGAAAAAAAACGAGAATCGTAACGCTTAACCGAAGAACCATAAGCCATCCTCTCCTTTGAAGACTTAATGATGCAAGACGACTCTGAAAGAGCTAGAAGGAAGGTAGTTAAAGAAGGTTCGGCTAAAAGTAAAGAGTTACTAAGAAGCGAGTTTATAGTCACCTGGCTTCCTAAGGGAAGAGTCTCTTTTGACAAAGGTTTCAAAACCTCTCCCGACGAAGTAAGAGAAGGGTTAGTAAGATTTTCCTTACAGAAATCCTCCAGAGGTTAATTTAAGTGGGCATTTATCTCCTTATTAATCGCTTCCATATGACGACTATCCATCTTACCTCCACTTGTAGAGCACTCACCCCAAACAAGAAAATCAAGGGCTAAGAATCCTTCGAGCCAAGAGGACAAGTCACAATGTATTAACTCACCTGACATTACTACACAGAAGAAGTCCACTTGTTCCGCACTTACTCTCAGCTCGAGACAAGGTGACGGTATGAAAATAACTTAACCATTCGGGGGTTCATCTTCCAATAAAGGAAAATAATGGCAGGAAAGATGGTAGTATTAAAAGAGAACCTAACTCTAACTAAACGCTCTAAAAAACAGAAAAAAAATTCCAAAAGAGCTAAGAAAAAGGCATGAGTATAAGAGAACCAAACTAACCAGTCCATAAACCTAAAAAGGAAACCAAGAAAATCTCTTGAAGAAGGATAAACTCTGATCATTCTTGTACACATATTTGAAAAAACTTTGGTTCTCGTTTCCCTCCATTCGCGCTCCCCTCGAATAATTTTTCACTAACACACCTCCATTGTATTGACACTTATATATACCAGGCAACACCTATAGAATTTAGTGTGCCACCACCTTGCTTTTTGTATTCGTGGGTGTTGGCATCCACTTATGTTGTCAATATTGTTTCTATAGCGTCCTTTGGTTTTTCAGAGCTATGGTGTGAGCTCAGTGATGCTCAACAATGCCATATTTGAGTCCACATAGTAAAAGTAGTCTTTATGCTAAAGGTTCACCAAATATTCTAAGTACAGTGAATGGAACACCTCAGTCATTTCTGTTAATCCCCAAAACTAGTATGGATATTTTCCCAGGAAGTTCATGAGTAGAAATCAAATTCGTTAAGCTTGGTGGTTTAAGGTCCTATTAATGTAGCATTGATGATGGGTGCATGAGTAGTGAAAACAACTTTTGAGAAGTGGTAATGCAAGAGGTATCTCTTCTCAACATTACAAATTATTAGAGTGACCATAGGTTAGTCATTGTTGTAAGCTTCTCTTCTCTTCAATTCACAACCATTTCTTTTATTTGATCTATATTTGTGGTATTTGCTTACAAATTGTTTAGATGGTATGAATGAAGTCAAACGTGGTCAACTATTTTTGAATTTTCTTTCATTGAGAGCATTAAGGACATACATGTCTTCCCTAGACCTTTGTTGAGTGTGTCATTAAATTAAAGGCTCTAGTCAAATTTGTTGAATGTTTTCACATAATTAACATGTTCTTTCCCCCCTTTAAATAACTTATATTTTTCTATATTTTCCAAGGTATTTGGTTTTGTCGGGCTTTAATTTTGACGACAATTCTTCCTTTTTTTATCATCCGATAACTAAACTCCACTGGAGAAGGTACTTCCTTGATGTAAATGGTTGGCCAACAACAAAATGCAATGAGTCTAGAAACTGTGGATGACCCTCCTTACATATTAGATTGGTAGTTTCCCACACATTCTTTTTTAAGATGGATTTCCTTGTAAAAGATTTCCAATTTTTTGTTTGTTAGTCCTCCTTGCACACTTTCAAACGAATGTATTGTAAGTTGGTCGACTTCTAATTTCTTTTTAACATCGCATATAATACTCTAATTTCTTGTTTCTTTTTCAAACATTAATATACTCTTTGAATATTTCTTTTGCTAGCAAGTACAATCAATTTTAAGTGACAAATATACAATAACTTATCATTTGTAGATACGTGATATGGCATTAAAGTTATCTAAATCTCATAGGCCTTGCATGGTATCCAACCTTAATAAGAAGGGACAATTGCAAAGATGCATAAAATCAAAAGTAGGATCTGAAAGAGAAAAGATGAATGGAGAAAGTTCCAGTTCCACATCGTCCTAAAACATTATCAGTACTTCAAGTAAATATCACGTTCTCGGTGATATGCACACCAATGCCACAAAAAATGACATGCTAATGCTCCATAATTAACCAAGGACACTCAAAAAAATGATAGAAGAAGAGGAGTCCATGAAAATGACTAAATCCCATTATGACAACTAAATCTCAACTAAATCTCATGTGGATAATACAAATCTCATGACATTTATATAGCAATAAATGTTTCAATATATGGATGTTCATTTTCTTATGTCTATTTATTATGATAAATCTCTACAAATTTCACGATATATATACAACAATACATGGAAATATATAAAAATATGTATATATCTATTATTGAGGAAAACAAAAACAATGCATATACACATTATGTATTACCGTCATTAAAATATGTATTTCACAACATTAATAAAATAGTTGTGCTAAAACTAAGTATTAATTTCAAATTTTTATTTTTTATAGTTTTTTTAATCTGAAAATTTCTTGTCCACACAAGGGTATATTGTCACTTCACTATATTTAGCCAATCATAAAATAAAATTAGAAAATATCAAAAATTCAAAAGAAAATATATTTTCAAAATATTAAATTTAATACACCAATATCACAACATTTTAAAAATTTATACTTTTAAATATAAAGTATTGATTTGACCCTGAATTGATCTCTATATTCCCTATTGAGCAGGGAATAATAGTAATGATGTCATTTTCATTACGTATAATGATGTAAGTACAACTATAAGAATGATTACTTGAAAGTTTCATAACCATACTAACATGTTCTATATGATATATAGTTTGGAATTGGAGATCAACTCGAGAAGGAACACGAGGTAATGATTAAGGACTATTGGGGTGTAAATAATGAGGACTTACGTAATAACTCCCAAAGAAGTTACTAAGCTGAAAACCGATGGAGGGAGACTTGGATGGTCACTAAAGACTCATTTTGTTGATCCTTGAAGGCCAAATGTTATTGGATAAGTCTCTAGTAAGGAATCTACCCAATTTGACGCACCTTGATAAATCATTGAAATATTTATATATGAGAATATTGTTTTTACAATAACCATAGTTTTCTATGTGTTTTCCTCTCCACCTTTGAAGGGAAGCAAATGGAGTCACCTTTACGTTCTACAACAAATGTTAAATTAAATGGAGTCACCTTTACGTTCTACAACAAATGTTGTAAATTATATATATATATATATATATATATATATATATATTCATAATTGTATCAATATTTTCATTTTTTTTATTAACTGTAAATTAAATGAGGCTCATAATTGTAGAAAAAATTACCATTTGTTATATCAATTTTTTTTTAATAAGATGAGTGAAAAAATTAAATATATAATTTTGTGGATAAATCATTTCATGCATTTTTTTATTCATAAACATTAGATCGCCATATTTCCTTGAACACTGTGTCAATATTAGGGAAGTAGGCTCTATAAGTGAAAACTGAACTCCTATGTTGATCCCTGGGTGAACCATTTTATATGAGATATTGGGTTCGGAGTTAAAAGATAATATACACTTATCCATCAATAATATAAGGATTGTTCAACACATTTACTCACAATCTCCAACACGAGTACATGCAAATAGCCTTAGTGTCCTCTCGGTGCTTTCATTATTTCCTCCATTTCTTGCCCACCTCATTTTCCTCTTTTGGTGTTTCATATTATTCCCCTTTGGTGTTTCATATTATTGGAGGATTTGAGCCTAGATTGGAGGATTTGAGCCTAGATTGGTGTTTCATATTATTTGGATTTTATTGGATTTTTGCCTAATGTTGGAGGATTTGAGCCCAGATTGAGGCCAAATATTGGAAGGAAGTTGGGATTTGATGTCCAACCCCAATACTATATAAACCAAGAATTATGTAGTTTTGAAACAAGCCATGAGTGACTCTTGGAGAAAGAGTTAGGCATCAAATTGAGAAGAGTAGTTGAGCTTGTGAGGCTTATTTCGGGAGTTATACTCCACCTTTTTGAGTGTCGTCTCTTGCATCAAGTTCCCGAGACAGAGAATAGTACAACTGAGTCAGTCATATAACTGAGTGATCTAATTTTGAAGCATATTTTTTAGCATTGAGGAATAATAAAGAAGCCTCCCTCACTAAAGACAAAGGCGTGAAGACGTAGGAAACTTGTGTCAAATTCCGTGATCAACTTCTGCTATTTAATTATGTTGATTGTTTTAATCTTTTTGTTAGCTGCAATTATCTTTTTGAATATTTTATTATCCATTCTTTAAGTTTTTTTACCACTCATATAATTCACATGCATTGTCATAAAAGATCTTGTTAAATCAAAGTCAAGGTGTAAATTACAAAGCACCAATTTCAGATCAGATTCTTCGGCAAAGAATCAATTTTTGTCTGCATGGCCTATTCCCATTTAGGATTTCCTTGAGAATATAAGTAGGAAACAGAGTCAGAAGATTCAAGTAGATGAGTCATCAAGTCAATGATGGCATGTTTCTTTTGGCTTCAAGTTTGTCATTCAGAGGAGACATCACTGATGTCATCTCCAAAAATTTCAATTGTCTTCGCAACCCATATAGGTAGACAAGAAACATGTGAAATAGGGTTCACTGTAGTAGTTCGATCAGAATTCATAGATTTTTCGGTCAACAAAGGTGGAATACTAGTCAAAATAGAGATCAATGGACTAGTCAAGGTGGAGGTCGATGATCAAGTTGAAACAAGAACAAAGTTCGACTGTCTAGTCAAACGACTAAAGAATGGAACAAGAGAAACAATGTTGGATCAACATCAAGGGATTATCTTGTATCAATCAAGAGGAGGCATTCAACAACTTAATTCCAGAATACCTCTCATCAAACCATACATTTCTTCTGATAATGATTTATCCTTTAACAGGAACAAAAAATTGATAGGATTTCAACTCTTCAGAGTATCCCATCATGATTCAAGCATGAATATTTGCATAAAACTTATTTTTGAAATCATCGAAAATGTCAGCCTAGGAAACACATCCAAACACATGGAAGTGGATGTCTGGAGGCTTATTTCCACACCATCATTTGATTGGAATCATGGAAGGAACAAATTGAATCATGATGTGATTGAGTAGATAATTTTCACAATACAACACTTCATCTCAAAAGCGAGGAGGAATATATTTATCCTGCAAAAGACATCTAGTCATTTCGACTAAAGTATGATGCTTTCATTCTGTAATGACATTCTTCTAAGGTGTGTGAGAAATCGACTGTTTCTAGTCAATACCTGATCGAACCATGTATTCTTCAAAAGGTTAGATTACATATTGACCACCATATTTTGATCTCATGAACTTGATGGGTCAACCACATTTATTTTGAACAAAGAATCTAAACTCCTTGAACTTTTCAAAGACAAGGTTCTTTTTCTTCAAAAAATAGACCCATGTGAAATGAGAGAAATCATCAATGAAAGTCAAAATATACCATTCACCTGCAAGTGAAGGTATATTGATGCAACAAAAAATACTATGAATCATCTCCAGTAGGTTATGTTCTTTCCACGCTCTACCAGATTCAAAATGTGCTTGATGATGCTTTCCATGCACACAACCTTTACAAACTCCTATAGACTTTGGAAATTCATGTGTTCGAGTCCCTCGTGCCAAATATGACTTCACTCATTAGTGTTAGAAACAATAGTAGTGAGTTCATTGTCGGGTCGATCCATGTCATATAATTGATACAAACTATCCTTCAAGTCGAGAAGCTCTTCGATGGAAATCRAATTTCATTTCTTCAAATCACAGAYATAGAACCGATCTAGCCAAAATTCCACAACCTTACATTTATGTTTTAACTAAGCAACATATAGCATATGGGGCCTAAGTTTTGGCACATGATAGACATCGACAATTTTCCYGTGTTGACATGTAACATCACTTTGAACAACAAAATCGAGAGAAAAATTATCAGCACCATAGATTTTCCTCTCCTTAGCTTCATCCAACCACTTGAACAAGGAGGCATCATTAACCATGTGATGAGTGCACCCAAATTTGACTACCCATTCATTCTATGTAGAACGAGACATCAAGGCATGATAAATTATGACTTGTAAGGTGAAATTATCAGTGGGTCAAGATTCAGGGGGAACATTTCCTTTCAAGTGTTTAACCTTCTCCTCTAAATAGTCTCTCTTCTTATAGCAGACTTTCTCTACATATCTAGTCTTTCCATAGTACTAGCATGTATTTTTCTTTCAACTTCGTTATGGTGCATCTATCTATACCTAAGGTTTCTGGTAATGGCTTCTAGGTCACTATGTAGAGGTATCAAACCATAATCAATCTCTAGGATCCATATTTCTCTTTCCCTTGAGCAAGTGGGCTTGATGTTTACCACCAATATTACCTTCTTCAAGAAGTTTGTGTTGATCAATAATCAAAACACCACATAAATATTCAAAGGTGTAATCCTTACCATCTTCCTTGTGTTCTTTCCAATTGGTGCAGAAATTCGAGACGAACACGTCGGATGGTGTTATCAAATTCATCAGGACCATATCGATGATTTTTCCACCCTTTTTCTAATAGTTCTTTCCACATTCACCCAATTTCAACTGGAGTTCTTTGACACATGCCAAATAATCCTCTATTCTATCAAAGGAATGCGGATCGAGAGAGATAAAATATTTCTCCAGCTGCATGATGTGGCTCTCATCGAATCAATTCAACAAATACTTTAACTTCCTACATAATTGATGAGGGTAGTCGATTCCACTTAGGTGAAACCAAATCTCCTACGACATATAGGTTGTGATGATCCCCACAACCTCATCCTTCTTTCCATAAAAAATGAACTTTCCATGATCGTATGTTGGATGTGGAAATGTAATATTCATATATTTCCAAAGTCCTTTTCTCTTCAACAAGGTTTCCATATTTGGTATCCATGCTTCATAATTTGATCCATTCAAAACAACAAGATCAATCTTTGAATCCATATACCATATCTAGACAAACATGCTTGTTTCAAATTTCCAATTAGCAAACCACCATCCTAGAGTCAATCACACAACATATCCTACTCAAAAAGTTTTCCAAATAAAAAGAAAGGTATTAAACCATCGACTCTGATACCATGTTGGGGAAAGGGGCGAAACTAGTGATGAAATAGATAGACAATTCTACAGATAATCGAAGTGGGAATACAAATTTTGAAGAAAAAAGGTGTTTTCTAAATACACAGCCATTACAACACTTAAGAAAAGTGCATTGTGATCAGAAAAACACAATGCATATTGGATCTTGATATATCCACATGATATCAATTAAATCACTTGATGATAATGACCCAATGGGTCTGCTATTTATAGCCTCAATATCTAACCAACTTCTAAAGAATTAGGAAGATATTGTCCACATGTAACCGTCTATTGTTAGAGTTGACTCTATCAAATATGAGTTGTCGATTCGACTTGATAACGATGCTCAAATTGACTTCCTATGCATCCAACTCATATTCAATTGTTGGGTTGGGCGATCCACCACCCAACTATATTCAACTACTAGTCAATTGTCCGATCGATAGGCATATCGACTACTCAACTGACTAATGTAGATATCTGGTCAATCACTCGACTGATTGTGTTTAGATGTAGGTCAACCTCACAACTAACCAGACTATATTCATCAACTTTTCCTATTCTATGCACAATGCTTCTTGTTTCCTTAGATTGTAATTTTAGTATCCTTAGCTAGCAATTATTTTTGTTGAAATTCCTCCAACGTTTTATATTTCATTTATTTCGCATGCTTTAAGAGTGTTCTAAACATGTCTTTTATATATTTCCTTAATGATGGGTCAAAGGTATTCATGAATTTGACTTTGGGAAATCCCTTGAAAAGTATGGGTCAAGGCCTCCAATGAAATTATTTTAAAAGGACATGAATAATACTGATTGGAACCTTGTAACTTTGTAGATAGAAATTGTTTAGAATTTTGATATTTTTTTTTCTATGTTGACAACTTTTATAAATTAAGGTTTAAAATTTAATTGAATTACATTCTACTTTTTCTTGAAATCTTTTAATATGTCTCTAATACTATTCTAAGATAGGTTTTGTTAATTTAAAAATGGGCTTTTCCATAATTATTAATTATAAATGAAGAAGGATGATGTCGATAAATGAAGATTCTTAATTAAAATAATAGATATAGAAGGGTGATGTTTAAAAATTATGTATGCATGCTATTATAATAATAAGTTTGATTTTTTCCTATCATTTGCAAGGATTTGTATGTTTAAACTAAGTATGATATGCACACATATCTACAACTTGTTTAGAATCAATAAGAAACTACTAACTATTGTTGATTTAAAATTTTATGGAAATATTTCATTAATGATTTTTCTATTATAGTTTATAGAAATAATTGAAATCAAATCATGTTCATGGTAGGGATAAATACTATATTTTATCTTAGACTAACCTTCAGTACATACTAAGAAGAAAAATGATGTTGAATCTAGAAAACTAACATCATCATATCTTAGGGCTCCAGTATATGGTAGGCATAATTGAATAATGATATCAGTTGCATATAGTTACATCAACCACTACACTGTGATAGGGATACTGTTGAAGAAAATCCATTCTCCCCACTTGATTTGAAATATTTCCATGCATCTAGGAGAAATAAATAAATTTGGAAGTTAGCAAACTTTGAATTTGTGCACCAACTGGAAAGAGTTGAATCCATTTCAAAGAAAAACATAACTTGCAATTTTGTATTAAATGGCACCACATCTTTATATTCGAGGTCATATTTCTCAACCATCAAATCAAAATCCATTTAAATAATAACCTTGATCACAATGTACTCATGTAACACGTTCATCCAAATAGCTAGTGAATTGGAGAGATGCCATTGCCAATCTATTCAATGTATACATAAGATGGTTGGTTATTTTGCTTGATAAGTTCTTTTTCACATGTGGTAATTTCTTCCCCACTATATTTTGAGATTGCAACATCAAATACCGAATCCACTGAGAATGTTAAGGTACACTACATCAATGACACAACCTCAATAGGTGATTTAACTTTAAATAAATTTCAATATCATATAGACCTTGTTCTATGCCATATTTGAACACAACACATTGTAAGACCATGTCTAAATTATGACAATATGTCACAAAAATTGCATAATCTCCTAGATCTGGATGAGAAGTTGACATTTTACAAAACTCGCAGGGTGAACCTTACAACCTAGTAAAGTACTTCATAAACTTTGAAATGCACCAAAATATTATTACATTATTTCTGTACATTGCTTTTATCATTAGTGCCAGGGACATTGCCACGATACTAACACTCCTTCAATCAAACATTTCACACCATTATTCAGAAAACAAAAATCTAGTCGTTTAAAACATTGTTTTATACTATGCAACACACGTTTAATCCATGTAATCTTGCATTGCATTCTCTTTCATTCTTTATAAATATTTATGATCCATGTAATCTTTCATTGCATTCTATTTCATTATTTATAAATATTTATGGCCACTTGGAAATCTACAAAATATTTGGAGTGAGTGCTCATGTTTTTGAACAAAGATTAAAAAAACAAAATAATCGTGCATTGCATTCTCTTTCATTCTTTATAAATATTTATGATCCATGTAATCTTTTATTGCATTCTTTTTCATTCTTTATAAATATTTATGGCCACTTGGAAATCTACAAAATATTTGGAGTGAGTGCTCATGTTTTTATGTTTTTTAAGAAAGATTAAAAAAACAAAATTAAGTCAAATTTGGTTTGACCTTTCTTGAAAAATATGAAAATGTTATAAATATCAAGTAAGTATGTTTATTTTAACTTAACAAATAGTACGTTGGTCGAGAGTTCGCTGCCTCACCCTCGCCCTCCTTCCTCGGGCGAGCGGTTCGTACCCTCACCCCTCTCCCTCCCTGTTATCACTGAAATTCCGTCTGCACATGGCGACAAGAACTCCACATCATCAAAACAGTAATGAAGTCATTCATGGCACTGAATTAAGTTCACAGCATTCCAGAAGGGTCAAAAACTATACCAAGTAACCAAAAATTGAAGGGCGCTTTACAACAGCTTGATGCGCGCGCATATGCGCGGGACAAAAACGTGTTATCAGCGCNAATATACTGAACAGACACTTATCCAAAAGGAGAAGTCGGCCCCAACAAAACTAACAGAACTACTATAAATACAGGGCGCCAATTCTCATTTGCAGCATCTCAGAATTGCAGTTTTCCCAGTTGGTGCACCCTGCAGTTGCAGTCTTGTGCGCAGGTTTGGAGGAGGGTTGCAGGTGCAGCTGCAACAACAACTAGTTTCAGTATTGGGT
>SNQJ01S0047578.1:20474-34241 GCA_010110895.2 Picea sitchensis | reverse complement strand
TGTGCGCTACTCTTTGTTTGGCTATCTAGCCTAGGGTTTGCTTCCGGAGGAATTCTCAGTCAAGGTTAAGGTGCTCGGAGGGATGCCTCGGCCTATGGTTGGGTGACGAGGGTATCGTCAATGGTAAAACGAGCACACCATCTTCTATATTCTAACAAATATGACTTAGTACTACCACTTTAATCATAGTATCCATGTATCATAAGCTGCTTGATTTCCATTGCTTGTAAGTTCTGATTGACTTAAGCTGGGAATCACACTGGTCTCATAGTAAGCTTCTACTTGTTCATACTATATTAGCATATCAAATATGGATAAAAAATATTACAACTTTCCCTTATTATTGACTATTGATTTAATGGTAATTACACTCCATCATAACTAGAGTAATTGAATACAAAGCTTGTACATGCTTATACTAGTTGATTTGATTACGGTAATAAGGCAGTGTTACTATGAATGGTATAAGGCTTATCATAGAGCCTAGCATATCAGTAAAGCTGAGCTAAACTATATGAGAAACATACACCCTAATAAGTAAGTTGATCAGAGTATAAGTACAACTAAGTTAAGTATGATCAATGCATATTATAATCTAGTTTCAAACTAGTATGATATTACATGGGCTCAGTGTATGAATGAGTCATATAAGGTAAAACAAGGAGAGTAATATCCTATATGTTACATATTATGTAAATATTGTAATATCATGAAGCTTGATCATTACACATAGGTCTAAGCGTTCTACTATGAACCAATGGTGTTTCCACAAGGCTGGGCCCCTGCGTCTAAGTCACAGTCCATTGGACTATGACTTGGCCGCGGGGGCCAGCCCTGTGGCCAAACCGTGAGCAGGAGAGATGGCCCCCCGCGACCAAGTCACAGTCCAGTGGAGTGTGACTTGGTTGCGGGGGCCCAAACCTATGGCCAAGCTGTTGGTGTGCCCATGGCTTGTGTACAGGGGCCAAAATTTAACATAATTTAAATTAAAAAATAAAATTAAAATTAAAACAAAAACTAAAATATCAGTGGGAATTTTGAGTTGAATTTTGAGCTTACCTGAAGCTCGGCCTGCCTGCCCGAAGGAGCACCCACCAACATGACAGCACAACCCCCCGAAGGAGTGCCCACCAACACCAACATGAAAGCACGTCCACGCCCACCCACAACTTGNAAAAAATAAAAAAAAAAGAAAAAGAAAAAGAAAAACTAAAATATCACTGCAAATTTGGACCTTACCTGAAGCTCGACCCGACCGCCTGAAGGAGCACCCACCAACACGACAACACAATCGCCCGAATGAGCACCCACCAACACTCAACACAGTCCCTCACACAACAAAGTCTGCGCCAACACTCAACACAATCCCTCACACAACACAATCCGCGCCAACACTCAACACAGTCCCTCACACAACACAATCCACACCAACACTCAGTCCATGCAAACACTCAACACAGTCCGCGCCAACACTCAACACAATCCCTCACACAACATACTCCGTGCCCACACTCGGTCCCTCACACAACACAGTCAGTTGCAGTAACAGTCGAGAAAAACGTTACAATTTCGATGTTTGGTTAATATAAAAGTCACTTTTCGGCCAAAAGAAGTTTTTGGCCAAAAGAATAGTTCGACCGAAAGAATAGTTTGGCTGAAATAATATTTCAGCCGGAAGAATCTTTTAGCCGAATGATGTTTTCGGCCTAAATATATTTCGGTTGAAAAGATATTGCCAGATGGAAAAAATCTGTTCGACTAAATTTCTACATAAAAATCAAGGGCACCATCATTGTACCATTCGATTTGATGTTCCATAGTTCGGTCGAAAAAAATATCTTTCGGCCGAACAATAATATTAGTTCGACCGAAAGAATATTTTTCAGAATTTTGGAGATGATATTGTCACAAATGAGTAACCCAACTCCGTGATTTTACCCTTATATCAACAACTGGTCGATCCATTACCCGATTATCTTCGACTGTTGATCAAATATTTGACTTAAATGAACATTGACTACTTTACCGACTAATGTAGTATTTGGTTGATCGCCCAGCTGACTATATCTAGATGTAGGTCAAGCATCCAAGCAACTAAATACAAGATATGTGTGATTAACCATCAATGTTTAATGTTCAACCACCCTGCCATCAACACACATCTTTGAAGATTCATGAGGTGAAATTACATAATGAGGAAATTAAATCAATAAACCAAACTAAAATCAAAGGAAATTTCAAGTCGATTATGAGTAAGATAAATAGCATTGTCGATAAAGGGTAGCATCGACTGTAGGAGTTTGACAAGTTTTGGTAAGATTTACTCCAGAATGAAAAGGAGTAGAACAAGGCTTGCAGTCAACCATCTTAAAATGTGTCAACGGATCCATCACATATTTAGACTAAGAAATGAAAAATCCATCACATAGTGGTAATACATGAAGACCAAAAAATAATGTAGATTACTAATATTTGTCATGTCAAAGGAGTCAACAAGTTGTTTCTTCAATCGAAGGATGAGATCATTATTATTTCTTGTAATGACTAGTTCATCAACATATACAACAACAATCAAAGTATCTCCATTGGTATGGATAACATATAGGCTGTGATTATATTCACAATGTTTGAAACCAAGTCGAAGAAAGAAACTATCGATCTTATTATACCAAGCTCGAGGATCATGCTTCAAACCGTACAACAACTTCTTGAGTCAAAAACCCAAAATAGTATTTGTCATAAAATATTGTGGTTGTTACATGAAAAATTATTTAGATAGGTCTCCATGAAGAAAGGCTCTCTTCACATCCATTGGATGGATTTTCCATCCAAAATGAGCAGCAAGGGAAAGTATCAGTTGAATAGAGTTCATCTTTGTGACAACGGAAAAGGTTTTAGTGTAGTTGATGCCTTCTTGTTCAGAAAATCATTTCACAACTAGGCATGTTTTATGTCGCTCAAAAACACCTTCATATATAAATTTGGTTCAATATACCCATCAAGACTTCACAATGTTCTTTCCTTGTTGTTGGGGAACTAAGTCCCAAGTGCTATTCTTCAACATAGAATCGATTTATGTCTAGATAACCTTCTCTCATTTAGGTCATCCTTCAACATTTGAGTAGGAAACATGATCATAAGTTTCAATTACATGTGTCATGAAGGCAACAATGGCATGTTGATTTTGAATTTGAGTTTGTTATCTGGAGGAAACATCCTCGACATAATCTTGAGCAACGTCAATTGTGTTGGAAACCCATTTGAGTAGACAACAAACAGGTGAAATATGGTTCACCACAACAGGTCAGTCAAAAGTCAGAGGGTCTTCAGTCGACAATCTAGTCAAAATAGAGGACGATGTACTAGTCAACTCAGACGTCAACGATCTGGTTTAAATAGGAACATTGTTTGAATATCCATTCGAAGGACCAAAATATGGAACAAAAGAACCAGTGTTAGAAACAACATAAAAGGGATCATCCTATAGAAATCTAGAAGAGGAATTCAACGGCTAAATTCCAGAAGAATTTTCTTCAAACCATACATCTCATCTGATAATGATTTTTTGTTTGAGAGGGTCAAATAGTCGATATGATTTCGACTCTTTAGAGTATCCCATCATGATGCAAACATGACACTTTGAATCCAACTTCTTTCTACCATCATCGGAAATATGAGCCTAGGAAAACATCTAAAAACATGAAGGTGGTCGACTAAAGGATTATTTCCACACCATCATTTGACTAGATTCGAGTCGAGATGTGATTAAGAAAATAATTTGCACAATACACTGCTTTAGCCTAGAAGTGAGGAGGAATATATTTAGCCTACAAAAGACATATAACCATTTAGACTAATGTCCAGTTCTTGCATTTTGCGATGCCATTCTATTGAGATGTGTTAGGAACTGACCACTGTCATTTAATACTAGATCTAACCATGTATTCTTCAAAAGGTCAATTTACATAATCACCACCATTGTATGATGTCATGCACTTGATGGGTCAACCAAATTTGTTTTCAACAAAAGCCCAAAAAACCTTGAATTTTTCAAAGAAAAGGTTCTTGTTCTTTAGGAAATAGACCCATATGGAGCACGATAAATCATTAATAAAGGTTAAATATACCTTCCACATTCTAGTGAAGGTAGATTGATGTAGCAAACATCACCATGGATAAGATCCAGTAGGTTATGTGCTCACTACGCTTTTCCAGAGTCAAATGGTGCCTAATGATGCTTCTCAAGAACACATCCATTACAAAATCCTCCAGGGGGAAACACCTTAGGTAAACCAACAACCATGTTTTGAGTTTCAAGTGCCTACAAAATTCAAAAATTTGGGTGTCTGAGTTTATCATTCCAAATACAACTTCTCTCATCAATGTGAGAAACAAGTGTAGTTGGTTCGATGTTAGATCGAGCAGTGTCACAAAATTTGTACAAACTTTCTGTCGAGACCAAGAAGCCCATCGACAAAAAGAGACTCTCCTTTCTTCAAATCAAGAACATAGAACCAATATGGCAAAAATTCCACAATATTACATGTATGTGTTAATTGAGAAATAGACAACATATTGGAATTGAGGTTTGTTACATGATAGACATTAACAATATTCCCATGTTGACTTGTAACATCACCCTAACCAGTAACATCTAGAGTAAAATCATCATCAATGTATATTTTTCTCTCCTTAGCTTCATCCAAACATGCGAATAAGGAGGCATGATTTTCCATATGGTGAGTGCATCCATAGTTTACTATCCATTCGTTCTGCACAGAATGAGACAACAAGTCTTGAGAATTTCTGAATTGGAAGGTGAAATTATGAAGCAGTATATGATGATCAATAATTAAAATACCACAGAAAGATTCAAAGGTGTAATTCTTACAATATTCCTTGTGTGTTTTCCAGTTTGTGTGGAAAGTTGATAAGAACACATCAAATGGTGTTCTCAAGTTCATCAAGACCATCTCGATGATTTGTCTATCCTTCTTTTGATAGTTGTTTCCACATTCTCCCAATTTCAATTGTATTTCTATGATATGTGGCAAACTGAATATCGAGAGAGATCAACTCTTTCTCCAACTACATGGCGTGACTCTCATCGAATCAGTCGAAAAAATACTTTATCTTCTTCTATACTTTATGAGAGTAGTCAATTACACTAAGGTGAAATTAAATCTCTCACAAAATATATGTCTTGATGACCCTTATAGCCTCATCCTTATTTCCATCAACAACGAACTTTACATGATCGTCTGTTGGATATAGAATTGCAATCTTCATATACTGCTACAATCCTTTTCTCTTCAATAAGGTTTCCATATCTATTTCCCATACTGCATAATTTAATCTTTTTAGAACAATAAGATCAATCTTAGAATCCATCTTCCATATTTAGACATAAACTATTTCTATTTTCAAAGGTTCCAATCAACAAACCATCGACCTAGAGTCAATCACACAACATATCTGACTCAACAAGGTTTGCAGATAACAAGTTGAGGTTTTAAACCATCGCCTTTGATCCAATGTTTGGGAATAGGGTGGAACGTGACATGAAACAAAAAGTACAGTACTGTAGCTAATCGAAGAGGAAGAAACAAATGTTGAAGATAGAAAGGTGGTTTCTAAAGACATTGTTCCAACACTTAAGCAGAGCACACGGTAATAAGAACATCTCAGTGCATATTGTACATATTGATCCACACGATATTTTTTCATGATGATAATGACCCAAGGGTTCTATTATTATATCCTCAATATATAACCAAATTCCATAGAATCTGAAAGATCTTGTCCACATGTAACCTTCGATTGTTAGGGTTGAATCCTCCAAATATTTGTTGTCGCATTATCTTGGTAAGGAGCTTGACCTGACTACCTATGCGTTGAACTTGTAGTTGATATCTAAGTTGGTCGATCCACCACCAGACTATCTTCGATTGTTGGTCGACTGTCCGATAGACAGACATGTCGACCACTCGACTGATTGATGTAGTGTGTTGGTCTATCAACAGACCAAATGTATCCATATGTAGGTCGACCATATGAATGATTGAATCCAAGAGATGTGTAATGAACCATAAATGTTTGATGTTCCAGTAAATTCAATGTTGAAATGCGTTAGTGCAAAGAGAAAACAAAAAAATTGGAAAATTACATGCACAATCAGAATCTTCATTTCTTCTTGGACAAAAAAAACATGTACAAAGAACGTTAATTGATCATGTTTGGACAAATGAAAACAATGAAAAATCCAAAAAAATTATATTAAATATATATTAGATTGATCATGATACATTTTGTTTCTACCTTCAATCTAAAATGCATGTAAATCATAGTAAATATTGGCCTATTGGATTACATGGAAATAAAAATACATATTGGCATATCTCCATATTTTTCTTTTACATATTCACAAATATTTGTTTCCTTCCTACTGAAACAAAGTATGTTTTCATATTCTTGTTACCTATTTAGAAACTTCTTGTTCCTATGTTGGATAAAGAAACTGTGTTGAACATGACAAGCAACTGCCATAGAACAAATTTTGATCGCAGAGAAAATCAAACTTGAACAAATTGCATTTCATTTTCATTTCGGTAACATATGTTTGCATCTCTATTTGTGTTTTTCAATGTTCTATAGATCAAAACTATCACTAGTTATTAATAAAAAGAAAATGGGGAAAAAAATACACATGGAACAAGAATTGAGAAGGCAAATCTTTCTAATTTTATCTGTGTAGTATTGATTTTCTTTTCATTTATTATTTGTTAATATTGCATATTTCAATCCATTTCGACATAGGGGTTTGTTTTCCTATATATTTCATTTCGTGCACTTTTTTCACATCAAAATGAAATAGAATAAATGCACAAGACAAATAAGTTGCAAGAAATACATCATAAGAAACTCATGAACAATGTTCGAACAAGAGGTATGTTGATAACAATAACACAACAAACACTTTTTTTTCATAAATTATATACTTGTAATAATACATATTAATAGTGCATGGGACTATATATAATCCAAATTGCATAGTGAATATGAAAATATCCTATGCCTGGTGGATTGAAAATCCAGTGTTTGTCAAGATTTCATGAACAAAACTCCAAGGTGTCTGGATATTAAATATGTAGTGCCACATTGAAAACATTGTGACCCGAGAGGGCTTGAGAACCAGAAGGATGACTTAGCTTTCTCTTAGATGTGAATGGAAAATCTATTCAAGAAAAAATCTTAGACTTGTACTGATTGGATGATAGTCTAGAGACATAGTAATTAACATAAGGAATTAAAGTAGATATCCATTGAATCGAAAAAAAAGACACATTGACTTGAAAAATGAAACAACACTTTGTCTTATTTTCATTTGATACAAAGAGTACATATAAAAGTAGACTAGTACATTTCATAGAACTGTGTTATGTATTCTTCTTATTTCAATAATGGTTGCCTTGCTTTGCACTATGTGTTATGTCTTGTTAATGTGTGATCATCCTATCGCTTGACAATTATCTAGCAAACCATGATAATATTTACAAACACAATGATCTTATTTATTTATATCTAGTCACCCTATCACTTGATGCAAGGACTAGTACAAAGAAACAAGAAGAGAAACAGATGATAGTTTTGACATTTGGTCGATGATGGTTTATTTCTACACATAGATTGGATATCCACACATTGCTTGAGTAAGTGAAAATAATTTGTCTGAGCTCTAGTTGCATCCTGACAAAAATTTTCCAATCGGTGGAGTGGTTACAGAGGTGGTAGCTGGATTTGGTCCACATTTTTCTCGGGTCTCGACCTCTCTCTTCTCAATTTTTCTCTAGACCGATGAAGGATAGACATACTTCATCCTACAGTCTAGAAATCCAAGCAGTGACTAGACCAATTCCTACAACTATAACTTGGCTCAATTACTCAGATAGCTGCAAATGGTTAGCATCGAGTAATTTCTCCAATGGCTAGGACCATGGTCATCCTCATGTCTCATTCAAATTCCTTGATGTAATGTTCCCCAAGCCAAATTAGGTAAAATACATGCGAAATACTCATAAATATGATTTTTTCTTCTATCTAATTAGTTTCTTGTAGCTTATCATCTCCGAATTACACACATATTTAACTTTTGTCTATTACCAATAATTAAATGTATCTAAATTTTTTTAAATAAACATGAATTTATCTTAACAACTTAGGAAAACAATAAATAAATCATTCCCAAAATACATAGAGTTCATGCACAACAATTTAACTCATAAATACAACACATAAACATATAAAACACTTATATTTTATAAACAATTGTGCACCAACTGCTTGGGACAGACATTCCACCCAACCATAGACTAACTATTCCAAATATTAACATCCAGTCACCCCCAAGTTGAGGCTAGTAATCCACAAAATTGGTGGTCTCTCACCGTCCACTCACAACTCATAAAATTCACAACCCACTGGTATTCTCCTACAACTATCCCAATTTTCCACCAGCTCTCTTCCTCTTGACCTGCCCAACCCAAGGAATATACCCTTTCACTAATATTAGTCCCTAGATCTTCCATTTCATTTATCAAGGTATCTTTGGCACAGGTAACCATAAATATCTCATCTAGGAAACTCAAGGGAACTCACTACAAGGAAAACTACTAGAAAACAACAACAAACATTTGTTGTTACAGTGCAACTCACATAGGAGTTCACTCTCCATGCCTAATAACCTTACTCTTCAGTATTTATCTCCAAAACAGTCCAAATATCTTCCATCATTCTCTAGAATTCTCCCTCCATGGATGCTCCAACTCCAAGCTCTCTTTTTCTTTCTCTCTACTTGTTGTTCATGCACACAAATGGATTTTCTAAAACTATTGTAACAACCCACACAAATTTATCTCCTTTCGTTGCCTTTCTTGACTCATACACTTCCCCAAGATGATTGTACTCATACCCCATGCTCCCAATAAATATGGGATGTGACTTCTCACACCCACCCTCTTACATGCATTCGATGATTCCCTTTTGGAACACTCAATCAAAAATAGAGGTTTAATACATAATGATAATAAAATTCAGGAATGTGGGTGAAATTAATAGACATGGGTAATTCCCCTTTATACCCTCCTCTCTCTTGTGGATCAATTCATCCCCCATCTTTGTCTATATCCCCTTAGCATATGGAAACACATTTTATTATTAAAACATAGAAATACAATTCACATATACATCACTTTGGTTGTAGCCACACATTATATATATTAAGCATAAATTAAATTGGGGATTACAGTGGGGATGTTACATTCCCCTCCGATACAATTGTGCCTCGTCCTTGGTGCACATTATTCCAATATACATATACAATTTACATCACAATACTTTAAGAAATAAAATTATGCAATTTAACAACTCCAACAACAGTTCCAACCAAAATCTTCTACTCCTCTCAATTCGTTGACCCAAGTAATGCAACATTCATTTACCAGAGATAACCCAAGGAATGTGTCATTATTTTATTAGGGCCCATAGTGCGTTTGGATAGGACTCTGATATGTGGTTATAGGACTCTATCTACTCACAACAAAGTCTTGCATTCTTATATTTTGTTTTCTTTAAAATTGACAAAAAATTGCAAGTATTCCACCCACACATTTTCTTCATGCTCCCATGTACCATGTTCAGGACCGTAGTAGGTCCATTGAACCGTTACCATCTCTATGGATTATTTTCTAAGAATTCTAACTTTCCGGTCTAGGATGCATGCTAGTTCCACCCAGAAATCCCCATCGTGCTCCACTTGGATCACATTCCAATCAATTATGTGGTTAGGCTCTGACACACGTTTCTTTAATAATGACACATGAAATAAATGATACACTTGTTGAGTATATATTTTCATTGATTTCAACATGGCACATAGACAGCGGAAGTGTGCAGAAGGATTGAAGTACGCACAAACAATATGGCACAAAGTTGGTGCACAAGCAGACGAAGTGCGCAGAAGGCTTGTAGAGGAAGTGTGTGGAAGGATACTTTCTATTGTACTATTGGAGATCCATATGAAACATAAATCCTAGAACAAATCATGAAAGGTTGAAAATGAAAGTGTAGTGGAAGGATTGAAATATGGAGGGATCCACGATGAAAAATAAATCACAGAATTAATTGAGTCTTCCAGGAATGCACACAGAATTGGAGGATAACCTACGACGCAGTTCAGACGTGAAGTGGAATGCAAAAAATTCCCTTGTACAGGATTACATAATGACTTAGTGGACGTTTATGCCACAACACGACGATGTTTTGAGCAAGTAACAAGTGATAGAGTAAACTATGATGGAGAGTGTGGAAAATTGATTTGCTTCAGTGTTGAATCAATGTCGGGGTTCTCATGTTCAAATGAGAAGGTTACGACAAAGTTCTATTGTAATGTTGTCCATTCTGTAGTGCCTCTGCACATCTCCTGGTCTACATACCAGTTCTCTGGGATTCCTTCCAATCTGTGGATGAAATGATGAGGCCATTCTTCTGGTGGCATCATCCTCCATTGTGCTACGCACTTATCAAAGTGTTCTTCTAGTGTTCCCTTCCCATCATACCTCTTCATTTATTGCACCCCTGCTCCACGTCGAATATAATGCACATTAATCGTTTGCATTGGTACTAGTCCTAAATTATTTCTTTGTGCACACCCCACCATCTTGCAAGTGTAGCCTTGAGTGCAATATCTAGGTCTAAGAGCCTATGATTTTCCAACACTTCTTCTTCATACTTTGTCATAAATTCCTCTAAGTCATTTACCCCATGAAAAATGTGAGGTTCTCTTATCTCTGTACCAACCCATCTTACTGTGCGGTCTATTCTCGCACACCTTCTTGTGGAAACTTCATGTAATCTCTATTTCCAATTCTTGAAACCTGTATCTGAATCATAAGCACATGATGTGATGCTTATCCAGCTAAGTACCCTATCTTTAGTTGGGTTAACCTAGTCTTCTTTTCGCATGGTAGTTATGTACAACTGGTTTATTTCTTATAGATATAGGCAAGTAGGTTCTACAAACCTTTTTCCTTCCGAAGGATCTAATGGCACAATGACTCTATATTCACATGATTCAAACACCATTTTCCTTGTCTTCAAGTTGATTATGGCCCGATTATCAAATTCCCAGTCCAATCCAAGCAATGTTGGATAAGGTGTTGTACCATCTACTATCTCTATTACTTCAAAATATTCCTTAGTGCACACTCCATCCAATCTATTGTCACACCTTTCAGCCTTCCAATTGGTAGAACTCTGTGTTGATTTTCTAATTTCAACTGGATAGGTGAATATCCTAGTGTGGATTCTCCCATACACTGCCATGTCCTCCGAGCCTAAGCCCAGTATAATATCCCCCATATTGAAATCCCCAATATTAGCATTAAGTCTGAATTCCCTGCTTGTCCTCCTTCTTGTATGGAGGTGATTGACTATTTTCTACTCTAATTTCCCTTCTACCTCTGTGTTACATATTTCTAGCATATTTTTCAAAACCCTAATAGATGATGGATCATTCAGTAGCTTAACACATGATTGCAGAAAATTCTTTATGGTACTTACTTACTCTAAAGGTTGTGCTTCACGGGTGTGGTCCATTGAGGAAGGAATCTCGTACAATGGTATTTTCTGAGTATGTCGTGCAATTGATGTTGACACAACATTCTTCTTGAGAAACTCCTGTCCAACCTCCTTGAATGTCTCCTTTTATTTCCGTGCATCAAACTGCTTCTGTGGTTCAGTATTCTTCTTCACCCATTGGTGTTGCATTGAATCCTCTCTTACTACGTCAGTTCTTTTCTTAGCTCCTCATCATGTGACTATGTTGATATTTCTTCCATAATCCTTGGCTTTTGCAGAGGTCCAATGTACGTTCTAGTTGTTTTGGTTCCTCTTTTCTTGGATCTTTCCCAAGAGTGTTGGACATTCCTCTGTATCATGGTCTGTTGTGTGACAATACATACATGTCGCAGGTGGAAGTGGGTATTCCCTTGCATAATGTCCTTGTTGTTGGTAGTTGCGGCACACTACCGGCCCTCTGCCTCGTCCAAATCCTCCTCTACCTCATCCTCCATCTCTATATCCAACTCAATCGCCTTGAGGTGCATGGTACTAAGGTACCTGATTGTACTATGCAGGGTTATATTGTGGTTGTGGGTTGTTATATTGTGGCTACGCAGTGTTATACTACTACTACGCATTATTATATGGAGGTGGTACTTGGTTAAACTAAGGTGCAACTTTCCCTGTCATCATTTCTGCTTGCACTCTATAGATGTCTGAAGTTCTTTCTCTCATTAGCTCCATCATCCTACAATCTTTATCATCACGACCCACTGACTTGAAAAAATTGCAATATGAACTTTTGGGTACTTTCTGATACTTTTGAATCATTGGACAATGATATGGATCATGCACACGTGTTTTACAATGTTAAGCCCTAATATTGGCTCATTACCCCTTAATTGGGGCACATTATATTAGTAATATTATTTTATTTATGTCGGCTTTAGGCCATTAGTTGTAATTATATCTCCTAGTCTCCTATATATACCAAGGAGACATTTTCATTTTGAATCATCTTGTACTTGAACATTTAAGTGGGGTAAAAGGAGGTTTCCCCCTCGAAGAGGCTTGTTATCTGAAATTATCTCTTTTTCAAGGTGTGGAGTACTTTTTCTTAGGTTTTTCTATGCTATATTGATATTTGGTTCCTAACATATGGTATCAGAGCTCAAGGTCTTGGGGTTTCGTTGCTACATCTGAGACACCTTGGAATTTTCGCTATAAAATTTTTTCTACAATGTTTCAGAAGGAAGGGTTTGGAGGATATTTAGTAGACTGATCAAGGTACGTTGGGTTCAAAATTCATCTCCTGAGGCATTATACTTTCAGAGATACAACCTGTACAAGATAGGGTTATGGAATCATCCTGAACTGAGTCATTGCAGAATTTTCACCATAAAAATGTTTTTGTAACGTTTCAGACCCTAAAATATGGAGGCTATTTGCAAACATTAGTAAGGTATCTATGGTAAAAATTTCAACTTCTGGGTCATATTAAATTTGTAGATACACCCTGTGTAAGATAGGGTATTTGACTATCCCTATTGACTAGTCTCAAGAAGGTGTTCCAAGTAAAACAATCCTAACTTCTTCCTAGAGTATCCAAATTGAGTGGGAATGGTTTCATTGGATCTTGGACAGTCTGTAGTATTTCTGATGCGAGTTTCAGAATTTTATATCAATTATTTTGTGTGGGGCACGCTATACAAGAGAGATCTCCTGGAAAGGCCAAAAATCGGCAAGTTGTGGGGAAGTTACCGTAAATTCCACTTGGCACATCCAATTTTGATCAGAATTGTGGCATTGCAGAGAAGAAATATCAGAGAACTACATAAAATAAAGTTTCATACCCAAAAGGGATGAAACTTGGGAGATGCAATAGAAGAATTATTGTCTAGCAGAACCACCTCAAAATCAAGGTTCAAAAGTGATACTTGGCCAACATGCCACCAAAAAAGGGAACTTCTACACCAAATAAGCCTTCAGAAAATCCTACTTGGACTCTTGATGAAGGTGAAGAAATGCTTAGGGACATAAATGAACTACAAAAGAAGATGGATTCAATGGAAACTATGTTGGATACTAAGATGGATGGTTTAAAAGGGGAGATCATGGAAGTATTGAAAAATTTCATAATAGAGAAGACAC
>SNQJ01S0047578.1:0-11377 GCA_010110895.2 Picea sitchensis | reverse complement strand
GTAGCTTTCCAATATTGAATAAATTGGAAAAATAATAAATAAAATTAATATAAATAAATAAATAAAATTAATAATAAAATTAATCTAACTAAATTAATTATTTAATAAGAACATTAAATATAATTAAATTAGTTGTAGTAAAACATTATACATTAATGAAAAAAAAACATAATCTTTATTTTAATACATAATAATAATACTAGTGTACATGTGCAAGGTATATATGCTTAGTTGGTGCATACATAGCTTGTTCATGTACTAGTGACAACAACTATCACATCTAATTCATAATTCTTGTATGCTCACAACAAATTCGATAGTGAAATAAACCCCATAATGAATTAATCAATCATTTACACTAACATAATAGCAAAAATTCACAAGCCATAACAATTTAAAATGAATGAAACATTCACCTAGATTATCATATGAGTTAAGCATTTAATAAAATAAAAGGGAATAAGTCAAGAAGTAAGGTTATGTGATTAAAACCAAAAACACTCTCAACTACTTCGAAATATATTTCCTCCCTAAAATACCTCCATCTTCCATAGTGTATCCTTCCTCTGCTGGAAGATACTGGAGTACCAACTATATTGACCTGACCCTAGATAGAACCTATAAGTGGAAGTGTCAACTACCTTAACCAAGATTCCTTGGCTAGAAATTGGTAGTCACCATCACACATCTATGGGAGCATGACTTAACAGGACTCTTCCATGACTCTAGGTTTTACATGATAAACAATAAACAATACCTCCACCCCTCCTACTAGAAATATGGTCAACACCCTATCATGGACCGTACTATGGTACTATGTTTTGGGAGCTTTGTTATTGAATATCTAGTTTTGGCAGTCGTGCCACCTGAAAAACCTACACTTTCCCAAGTATCCTAGAAATGTGTTTATACTAATATAAAATAACATAATCATTTTTCCTATCATAACATTTCTCATTCAATGTCCATGACATTGACCAGTTAATATCATATTTCTATGGCTATCACATAGCCCATTCAACCTGTAGATTAGTTTACAACACAAGATCATGCATAACCATAAATTATTGACATATATATCCATGTTATTCATCGATGAAACATGTAAATCAACTAGTTCACCCTACACATGGTACTAATTGCATTTAAAACATATCATTAAACCCAATATCCACATACTAAAATCCTCAATTAAAACTAGCCTGTTAGAAATAAATCGCATAGCATCCATCATTATTAACATAACAATAATTATTTACAGTATTCACATATACATCTGTCCACATATCTATATACTAAAGTCCAATGTTTAGTAGTCTTCCACAAACAATAAGCAATGAAAATAAAATTAGGCCATAATGTAATTTAGTTGCACCCACCCTCCGGGAAACTTTGTCTCGAATTTATCATAAAACAAAGTGTGGGATGATATTGACATATGGCCTCTGCGTCCTCCCGGGTACTAGATCCTGGGATATACTTGTCCCATTAGACCTTAAGTTGGTCCACCAAGTGTTTTCAGAGCCGTTGGAACCTACAGTCCAATATGCATAATGGTTCCCACATCTGGGGACCTACAGTTCCTTCCTGTTTAGTTTGTGACATTAGTTAGAAACTTAATGTTGTAATATAGATACATGAAAAATATCATGATTTTTATACAAGTGGGATGACAGTACAAGATGATAGGAAACTTGTCCAATTCTTTCTTGAATTTCAAACAACATTATAAATTGTGGTGACAAATGTTTCCCTTTTCCAAACCGAATGGTACTCTTATTAGGCATGATACACATAAAAAATTAATATCC
Source organism: Picea sitchensis (assembly GCA_010110895.2). Lineage (NCBI taxonomy): Eukaryota > Viridiplantae > Streptophyta > Pinopsida > Pinales > Pinaceae > Picea > Picea sitchensis. The sequence goes on along the minus strand of SNQJ01S0047578.1, from coordinate 9,566 downwards.
TACCTCATAACTTTGGTCAATCCTATGTGCATTGGCATAAATCTTCTTCCTATCATGTTCTTCTTTTAACCACTATCTAATATAAATCACATACTCCTCCATCTCTTGAATCAATTATGTCCCTAGGATAACTCAATCCTCTAACCTTTCCCAACTCAATGGCATCCGACATGGCCTTCCTTATAGAGCATAATAAGGAGGCATCCTGCTTGAGATATGGTAACTATTATTGTAAGAAAACTTCATCAAAGGTAGGTACTTCTCACAATGGGTTTGGTCATCCATATCATACATCCTAAGCATGTATTCCATAGATCGATTTACTCTTTCCATCTTCCCATCCATTCCAGGATGATACAATATTCTCAATTTAAACTAAGTCCCTAACATTGACTAAAAACATGTCCAAAACTTGGATGTAAACCAAGAGTCTCTATCCAAAATTATATTTTTGGGTAACCCATGTAGATGAATACATTCACTTTTAAACATGTGCACCACATTAGTGACATCATAAGTGTCTATGACTGGAATGGAATGTGCTATTTTGGTCATCTTATCAACTATAACTAAAATGGAATTGAAACTTTCTAACATGAGTGGAAAATGCACAACAAAATCCATATAAATGGCTTCCCATTTGGACATAGGAATTCCATGTGGTTGTAGGAGTCATGTTAGGTGGTGATGAACAACCTTCACCTGTAGACACTCAAAACACTTAGGACAAATTGGACTACATCGTGTTTCATTATTTCCTAGAAGAAAATATTCTTCATGTCCACATACATCTTCTTCACACCAGGATGCACATAGTAAATTACTCTATGGGATTCATCAAGGATATCTCTTCAATTATCTCCTTCCTCGAGGATACACATCCTTTCTTGAAATCTCAACAATCCATCTTCTTCAAGGACACATTCTTTTAAATTTGGTTGACTAATTGCCTCCATTATGGAGGGTTGAAGTAACTTTCAAATACCAACTATTTACAATAATTTGTCCCAACACTCCCTCCCTCAAATTGACCTTTAAGGGAACCATGGAGATGATCTATGGTATTCTACTTAGGGAATTTTCCACCACATTATCCTTTCCCTTGATGTATGAAATTCTAAAATCATATTCACTCCTGAATTAACTCCATCACCTTCTCCTAGCATTCAAATCTCTTTGAGTGAAGAGATACTTCAATATTTCATGATCTTTTTTGAGCTAAAAGATTCACCTAATAATATATAGCCTCCAAATATTTAGAGCTAGCATCATAGATTCCAAATCTAAATTATGAGTAGAATAAATCTCCTCGTGTTGCTTTATCTTCTTATATGCATATGATATCACTCCCCCATATTGAATTAACATAGTGCCCAACCCTTTCTTTGAGGAATCCATACAAACTATGGATTCTTTATCCATATCAAGAACTTGTAGGATTGTCACACTATTTAATAGTATATTAATCTTGATGAATGTAGTGACACATTCATTGGTCCACTCATACCTTATTCCCTTGCATTAAAGGTAGATACGGGTTTCACAATATTTCATAACCCTTCTGCAAACCTTCAATAATATCTAGCTATCCCCTTCAAGATTCACAACTCATGAGAATTTTTCAGCACCACCCAATCCATTATGCTCATCACCTTTTTTCGGTCTAGTAAGATTCCTTTTCATGGAATAATTTGACCAAGACAATGAATCTATTTTTGAAAGAAATAACATTTGAACAACTTTCCATACATCTTGTTTTCTCTTAAGCATGACAACACTAATCGCGAATGATCCTTATGGTCCCTTTAGTTCTTATAATAGATGAGAATATCATTTAGAAATACTTGCACAAAGAGGTATAGGTACTATTGGGGAAAGTGGTGGAACCTGTAACAAAACAGATAGACACTTCTACATATAATCAAAGAGGGAATTGAAATTTTGAAGACAAAAGGCGGTTTGTAAAGACACCGTTACAACACTTAAGCAAAGCACACTATGATCAGAACATCATAGTGCATATTGGATCTTTATTTTTCCATATGATATCAACTCAATTTCTTGATGATAATGACCTAAGGGGTATGCTATTTATATCCTAAATATCTAACCAACTTCCACAGAATCAAGAAGATCTTGTCCACATGTAATTGTCGGTTGTTGGAGATGACTCTGTCACATATTCTCTGGAGATTTGGCTCAAATAGGATTCTTAACTCAACTACCTATGCTTCCAACTTGTAGTCGATTTCTGGGTTGGTCGATCCATCATCTAACTATCTTCAACTACTGGTTGATTTTTCGACTGACATGCATGTCAACTACTCGACTGAATAATGTAGAGATCTAGTCTATCTCCCAACCAACTGTATCTAGATGTAGGTCGACCACCTAACCGACTAAATCCAAGAAATGTGTGATGAATCAACACTTCTTGATGTTCCAACAACCCCCCATTAACACATGGCTCTGGAGATTCAATATGTGAAATTGTGTCATCATGACACCCTCCATAATTGCAGCTTCCTGAAGCCCAAGAATCATATGGATCTTGGTAAATCTAGCTTCAACTAAATGTTTTATGAATATATCAACAACTTGATCATCTATTCTACAATATTCAATAGAGACAATGTTCTCATGAACCAACTATCTCAAATAGTGAGCATGGAGCTCAACATGCTTCATCTTACTGTGGGAAATAGTATTGTTAGAAACATGTATGGAATTATTATTATTATAGTATATTGTATTTGAGGTATAAACATGGAGGAAAATTTCTCCCAAAATTTGGTTGATCTAGACTACTTTAGTACGTGCTTGAACAACGCCACAATATTCTTCTTCTGTAGTCGAAAAATAGACTACATTTTGTTTCTTGCATGACCACACCAATGCTCCAGTGCTAAAGTGAAACAGATATCTACAACAAGACTTCCAATCATCATTATTTCGAAACCAGTCGGAGTCGATGAAGCCGACTAGAAAATATGAACTTTAAAAATAATTGATACCAAAATGAGTGGTACCCTTGAGATAGCAGACAATTCATTTGACTGCTTTTGAGTGGATTTATTTAGGGTCCTTCATAAACTGAGAAACCACAATAAAAACAAAGGAAAGTCTAGATCGACTATGAGCAAGATAAATAATACTGTTGACCAATTTTTAAGAAAGAGTAGCATCGATTGCGGGTGTTTGACAAGTTTTGGTGAGCTTGAATCTAGATTGAAAAGGAGTAGCACAAGGCTTGCAATCAACCATTTTAAAACATGTCAAAATATCCATCACATATTTAGACTGATAAATGAAAATTCATCACACAATGGTAATACTTGAAGACCCAAAAAACAATGTAGAGTAGCAAGATAAGTCATGTCAAAGGAGTCAGTAAGTTTTTTCTTCAATCTAAAGATGAGATCATTATTATTACCAGTGATGAGAATATAATCTACATATACAACAAGAATCAAAGTATCTCCATTGGTATAGAGTAAATACAAGTTTGTTTCATATTCACAATGTTTGAAACCAAGTCGAAGAAATGAAATGTCGATATTATCATACCAAGCTTGGGGAGCCTGCTTCAAACCACAAAGAGACTTTTTGAGTCAAAAAACCAAGTTGGAATCTGTCGCAAACATTTGTGGCTATTTCATGAAAATTTCTTTAGAAAGGTCTCCATGAATAAATGCACTCTTCACATCCATCTAATGGATTTTCCATCCAAAACGAGCAGCGATGGAAAGAATCAATCAAATAGAGTTTAGCTTTGTAACAAAGGAAAAGGTTTCAATGCATTCTATGAATTCTTGTTGAGAAAATCCCTTCATAATTAGGCATTCTTTATGTCGCTTAAAAACACCTTCAAAGGTAAAATTGGTCCTGTATACCCATCAACACTTCACATTGTTCTTTCTTTGCGGTCGGTGAAGTAAGTCCCAAGTGTGATTCTAATCCAAATGGATCCAAAAAGGCCAAAAATTAAAAGTTCTTGGATTCAGATGAAACCAACACCATTGCTTATTTCTCATCGTGTCGATTCTGACGGTATATTTGGTTTCAAAAATGGACTTTGTATGCGAAAGATATAACGATCTGAAGTTCAGGTCAAACAGGTAAAAAGTCAAATTCAATTGGTCAAAGGACGTACAACTGACATGGAAGATTACATCATCATTATGTCACGCTGATGTCAACATGACATGTGGCAGCACCAAGATGTGACACATGGCAGGTGAATTTGGCATTTTCAGGGTCGAGTTGGACCAGTAAAAATTTGACGTGTGGAACTGTACGGAAGCTTACGTGGAAATACATATGATGACGTGGAACTAGTGGAAGCTCAACACATGGCAATATGGAAGCTAAATGAGCAGCTGAGGTGGCAGTACAACGAGGTGATGTGTGGCTGATGTGTTGTTGACTGGATCGATGATTGTGCAACTAACTCGACTGTACGATCCAGTCAAAGCATGACATGTGTCCCAATCAGAGGGAACCATGTGGCATGCTGGATCAAGCCAATAAGGGCATGGTAAAAAAATTGTTGAGCCTTCGGTGGATTTGAACCCTCGATCTCTGGACATGGAAACGACCTAACCACCTTGCGCTAGCCACTAGGGTGTATGTAGTGCTTGATTATCAAAGTGGAAAAGGTTTTATTTGAAGTGATGTTGTGTGATATTTGTAGCATAATATATTGGTAGGCAGGGCTATCCCACCGACCAAGGCGCTGGACCAGGGACCAAGTATTGGGCCTTAGAAATTAGCGCGTGGCCACATGGCCTTCCATTTGACCAAGAGCCTAGGAGAAAAGGGTGCGTCCCAACTTTTCATCCCCAACACTCGACCACAAGGGAACATATGACCAAGGCATTGGATAATAGGGGGATCGGGCCTAAAGTTTTCCAAAAGTGGGTTTTCCACTTTAGAATTGGATTTTTTTATGGTTTTTATGGTGATTTTATTGGATTTTTGCCCAATTTTGGAGGATTTGAGCCCATATTGAGGCCAAATATTGGGAGGAAGTTGGGATATGATGTCCAAACCCAATACTATATAAACCAAGAATTATGTATTTTTGAAACAAGCCACAAGTGACTCTTGAAGCAAGAGTTAGGTTGTGAAGCCATAAGAGTAGCTGAGATTGTGAGGCTTATTCTGAGAGTTCTACTCCACCTTTTTGAGTGTTGTTTGTTGCATCGGGTTCCTGAGACATAGAAGAGTACAACTGAGTTAGTTAAAGAACTTATTAATGTAGTTTCAAAGTAGACTTTTGAGAATTGAGGAATAATAAAGAAGCATCCTCTACTAAAGACAAAGGCCTAGAGACATAGGAAAATTGTGTTGAACTCCGTTATCAACTTCTAGTGTTCTGTTCTATTGATGTTTTTCTTCTTTTTGTTGGATGAAATTATCTCTTTGAATATTTAATTATTCATTCCTTAAGTTTTTTTACCACTCATATAATTTACATGCATTGTTAGAAAATATATTGTTAGATTGAAGTCAAGGTGTAAATTACTAAGCACTGATTTCATATCAAGTGGTATCAGAGCAAGTTAACTATATTGCAGGAATTATGAATAAGCATGGGGAAAATCTTAAAGAGAGATAGAATCTAGGAACTCGAGGATATCAATCAACAGATTCAATGAGACAATTCTGAGCTGAGAAGTTTGGTACAAATCCTTGAAGAAGACAGGGAAAGGCTGGGAACATTGGTGTTAGAAACAAAAGAAAGACCAATTGGAAGAAGTCCTTATGTTAGGAGTCTAAGTCCTGTCAAGGATGATGAAATTTATCCATTATGTGGGAAATCGTATGAGGAGGATTCATATACTCTCGCTGCTCCATTTGAGGAGAAATCAATAGGAGAGGCTATGGGCATATTTTCCCCGCCAGCAGAAAGTAATTAATATACTCCAGTTTCTCCTATAGCTAATCGATAACTGGAGTCAGACGATTAGGATATTCCCACTTTTGAAAAGCATACCAAAGGAATTGGTATGAATATGCTATCCAATTTTGGCTACATGAAAGTACAAGGTCTTGGAAAGCATGGCCAAGGTAGATCTAATCCTATCAAGGTGCGAGAAATACCACTCCATGAAGGATTGGGATACACATAAGAGTCTATCGATGACAACAATCTAGTGGTTTTTTGTACACATTGTCAGAATTTCAGACATGATGTTGACCATTATTGGGATCGACATTCAAAACTAAAAGCATAATGAATTTGAACTCATAAAGGAAAGAAAGAAGCTCGAGCCAATAGTGACGTGAAAAATGAGTCAGAAAAGAAAGGTAAAATGGTCGAAAGGTATAAATCTCCTTCACCTACATTTAATGACGAATAGGCTAGGGTCATGGAACTTGTAAAAATAATTATTCCATGTAAATTTTGCGGCAGTCATAACCATTGTGTTGCAGTATGCTGGAAGAAAAAGGTATACATAAATAAGATCATGGTGACAAGGGGTATGCCAAGACAGGATGATGCAACACTAAAGGTAAAGAAGAATCCACATGCGAATTCAGCACAATCAAGACAAGAGTAAGGAAAATCCAATGGGGATTCTGATACGAATTATTTTCCGCACAAAATGAGAGTGGAGCTATAATAACGAAATTCACAAAGATATCGCAGATATCCAATAATATCACAGAAATGTATCAAAGATGCAACGATAAACACAAATATATAGTAATACATGATTTCTCTTAATGAAAGAGATGTACAAAGAATGTAAAAATACAGAGTGAAAGACTCGCTAGAATGGTGGCAACTTATCTCTGAGAAGAGATGTGATGACTACTCACATTCACAAGAAGATCATTACAATGAGGTTCTGAAGGCATTTTTACAATAAACAAAAGTGTCAAAAACCTTAGACATCCAAAAACCTAACCCTAGGAGATGAAGAACCAAAAGTCATGTGGGGCCCGTTTGGGTAAGTCAGTACATCAACTTCTTTTGGTCGTAACTTTTGCATACGATCTCCATTTTAGGCGCACGATAGTCCATTGGAAAGATATATCCGAGGAATAGAATTTTTGACAAAAAATTCATGATGAAAATTTTTAACCGGTAGATACCCAAAAAAAAATCGTTTAGGGCCTCAAAATGGCTTTGGAAGTTTAGGATTAGAAAAACTAAAAAAAATAGTGAATTACCAAATTGCCAGAAAGTTGTTCTCAACTAGCTGGAAAGGTGGGTGGCCACTAATATCCACCTAGATCAATCCTCCTTCCTTAGGAAGAAATGGTCTCCATTGCATTGAGTGCCAGGGGGAGAGGGAAAAACATTCATTGAATCTGCATCTTGATGAGTTGCTTGCCTTCTTGGGGAAGTTGTGTTGCTTAGCTTGTTGAAGGTTGCCACGAACATGTGGCTGGAAGGGTTGAAACTTTTTAACCAATCTGGCTACATGAGATTCCTGTGTGAAGAAGGAATCTTTACACTTTGCTGCAATCTTGTCGAACTTCTTTTGTTGGATAGAAGGTGCTTTGGCCGAGGCTGTAGTGGTTGCAGTATAATTTTGTTCTCCCTTTGAACAGATTATGAAGAAGTTGAATTTTGTAGTATGAGATACGACCTTGCGACACTCTTTAGGTGGGACAGTATTTGGAACTACCTATGGTATTCTTTAGAGATGACCCCCCAAAGTAACAATGACACTAAGGGGTCGAGACTCATAAACAACATGGCATATCCACATATATGGTTGGCCCAAGAGAACATCACATACATACAATGGGGAAACATCACATAATACCTCATCCTTGAAGGGCTGGATGTCGTATGACAATCGACACTGTAGCTGACATGAATATCTCATCCTTGGCAAAGCCACCCAATAATGTATGGCTACGTGTGTGGTGTTGTCGACAATGCCAACTATTTGACGACCTCTGCTGAGATGAGGTTATTTTGGCTTCCGTTATCAACTATAAAATGCAACGGGGTCCCCTTCACCCACATCTATGAATGAAAAAGGCCCTACCCCTCTTCATGATCTATTGGTTCTTCTGGTTGAATTGATGTGGTCACGATAATAGCAGTGGGGTCTGCGTCGATGATCTTTCTTTTACCAGTATTTTCATAATCAGATTCTGAGTCAGGGTTCGTCTCCTTGTCTTTGATATTGGCCACCAATGACTATTTTGAGTGAGATTCATCAGTGTTGTGCCAGGGGATTTTGTTGAAATCGTACAATTTTCTGGTGTCCTTCTTTGTCTTCCCATGAACCTTCTTTTCCCATGGCTTGGACTAATTTCTAGGAGTCTGTTTGTTAGGGACATCTTTGTCATACTTTGGTATTGCGTATTTGCAGACCCAAACTCTCGTTTGTTCTGGTGCTTAAATTTCTACTCGATTTTAACAACATATCGATAAGAAACACCAAGTGATGAGATGTCCAAAAAATCCATTTCAATTTGGATGTATCTATGTAGAGCCCCACGGTATTTCAGAACCAAATGTCGTTCAGAGTCTTTGATACCCAACTTGGTGTGCAAGGTATGGAAGGTATTGGTGAACTCCAGAATTGCTTGGCCCCTCTCTTGTCGCAGTGTGGTACACATCATATACTGGTCTTCATAGTTTCAAATAGGGTAATATTGTTCCTTTACCGCATCCACAAAACAATCCCAAGTGGGCACGACCCCATATATTCCAGACTCCTTTGTGGAAATTTTCTCCCAGTAAGTTTCCCACCAATGTTTGACATGGGGGAGATATTTAAGGAGTGCGAAGGTGATATTTTCCCTATCGGAAAAATTATGAACAGAGAAATAACCTTTTAACAAATTTAACCATTTATCTAGGGCATTCGCATCTATCTGACCTTCAAATACGGGAATATCAAAATTAACCTGCACCTTGAAATGATAGGTTCTTCCAAAGTGGTTGTTTGATGAAGATGCGCCTGTTTCTATCGGAAAATGTTGAAGGATGTGGGAAAAATTCTTCATCATTTTGTCCCTCTATCGCATGAGAGCTTTCTCAAGCAACAAATTGATAGTATCGTCTTCTTAGTCATTTTTCTTTTCTTCCTCCATGGAGTGTTTCTTGGGCATGTGAGAGAGATTGTCTTCAAGAGAGACAAGCTCTATACCCAACTTGATATACTCATACCTCGTCGGGGACATGCACTAAAAAATGATCAAGAGAAGCCTGCTCCGATACCACTGATCCAGATTATTTTCGGCACAAAATGAGAGTGGAGATATAATAAAGAAATGCATAGAGATATCGTAGATATCTAATAATATCACAAAAATGTATCAAAGATGCAACCATAAACATAGAGATACAGTAATACATGATTTCTATTAATGAAACAAATGTACAGAGATTGTAAAAATACAGAGTGAAAGACTCGCTAGAATGGTGGAATCTTATCTCTGAGAAGATATGTGATGACTACTCGCATTCACAAGAAGATCATTAAAATGAGGCTATGAAGGCCTTTTTACAATAAACAAGAGTGTCAAAAACCCTAGACATCCAAATACCTAACCCTAGGAGATGAACCACCAAAAGTCATGTGGGCCCT
>SNQJ01S0047577.1:66960-115082 GCA_010110895.2 Picea sitchensis | reverse complement strand
CTTGGATTTGCAGAGAGGAGAGTTGAGTTTTGGAGTCGGGAGGATTAGTTCAGGGGGCACCGGTTTGCTGGGGGTTTTGGGCACAGGGGCCAGGATATCTGTATGATATCTTGGAGCTAGGAAGTTGTCCTAGTTGGCAGGGTGGAACAAGGTTTGGGCAGTGTTTACACAGTTCAACAACGGTCAACAAGGCAAGTGGAAAGACAAGGGTTAGCAACAGACCCAGGTATGTTAATTTATGTAATTGTTTTATGAAATTTAAGGAATATAAGAAACTACTGAGTTACTGAAATCAAGTAGATATTACTGTTATAGTTTATGTTTGATTAATTATTTGTTGTTTAAATTAAAATGAACACTACAGGTTTGCAATACATTTTTACGCAAAGTGACTTGAACACATGACAAATGTGTTGGTAAAAATTTCTTAGCGAATACAATTTTAAGATTACTTACATAAAATGAACAATGAAAAGAGTGGAAGATGCATTGAGTCGGATACCACACATACTTTTGGTGATACCTCTTCAGACGAATCTTCGAGAAAATATTCTAAATATACAGTTCGATGATGACTGGTATAAAGAGCTTAAGGAAAATATCAGACAAGACACCATGTTGGTATCAAGGTTTGAAGGATATACATTGGACAATGATAGATTTATGAGGTATAACAACTGGATTTACGTACCTCGTAATGATGAATTGAGAAGTTTGATCTTAAACGAAGCTCATGGATCAGTGTACATGGCTCATCCAGGAGTCACTAAGATGAGGGAGGAACTTAAGCCCTTATTCTTTTGGAAAGGAATGAAGGAGGAAATAGTTAGCTACGTGGAGAGATGTCTAGAATGTCAGCAAATGAAGCCTGAACATAGACATCTGACAAGATTACTATAGCCACACATCATTCCAGAATTGAAATGGTAGGTCATTTCGATGGACTTTATTGCTAGATTGTCGCTTACGGAAAGGACAAAGAAATCAATTTTCGTGGTAGTTGACACTCTGACAAAGAGTGCACATTTTATCCTCATGCGTACAATGTATCGGGTGGTAGACATAGCTAGATTTGTTATCAATAATATTGTGAGATTACATGGAGTTCTTAAAAGTATCATATCTGATAGAGGATTAGTGTTTACAAGACATATTTGGACTAGTTTCCAAGAGGCCTTGGGGACACAACTGAACTTTAGTACAACATATCACCTTGAGACGGACAGGTAGACAGAAGGAAGGAACCAAATTTTGGAGATATGTTGCGTATGTATGTGATGGACCAACATAAGAGTTGGGAGTAATTATTTCAACTGGTAGAGTTTGCGTACAAAAACAATTATCAAGGTACCATTAAGATGGCACCATTTGATTTCCTTTATAGATGACCATTTCAGACACCATTGAGATGGGATTGACTTGAGGATAGGGTCCTGGTAGGGCCAAAAATGATCCAAGAAATGGAAGAACAAATACAATCATAAGACAAAGGATTAAAGAGGTGCAAGATCAACATAAGAGTTATGTCGATGCACAATGCGTTGACCGTAATTATGAAGTTGGAGACTGTGTTTTCTTGCAGGTGAAACTACACAAGAGTTCCGTCAAGCTTGTAAAGGGTGTTAAAATATCTCCTAGGTTTATGGGACCTTTCGAATTTGTGGAAAAGAAAGGGCATGTGGCCTATCGAATAGCCTTGCCTGATTCTTTTAGGAGTATGCATGATGTTTTTCTTGTATCTGTTTTGCGACATTATGTTAGTGATCCTACACATGAGATTGACATGAGTTCCTTGCAGTGTCTGACAAGGGTGCACTCATGGCAGAGCCAATATTCATTCTAGACCATCGCATTCGATATCTATGACATCGAGTAGTCGATCAAGTCAAGGTCCAGTGGGACAATTCTATTCCACACTCGGCTACCTAGGAGGACGCATATGATATGCGCCAGTAGTTTCCATATGTATTTGATGGTTAAACATATAGATCTTGTCAGACTCTTTGTTTATTGTATTTTATATTTTTTACAAATTCAGGACAAAGTTTAAAATAAGAGGGGGTGTTACAAATTATTTTGGTCACCTCAGTGATCAACTGACAACATGTGCTCATGTTCCCTGAAAATATTAAAAGAGACTTTCTCCATGAGAAAAGTGGTTTACCTTTTCTCTTTCAAAAACTATAAAAAGGAATGTCGTCACACCCTGTTGTATGCATGGGGTGAGATGATGCTTGATCATCGCACTCTACACTAAAACTAGACTGCAACTTCATTGCAGGATGCATGTGTATAGGGTGCGACGATACTTAAGCAAAGGAAAAGTCAAAATTCATGAATGTTCTAGAAGGGAATATTTTAGAAGATGAGGTGGCCTCCGATCGGTTTGGATCTTACTCTCTTACCTGATTTAGTGGGATCATCTTAATCCCCTAATCCATCTCTCTTTCACACTATATAAAGAGGGATCTCTTATGGAAAAGGCTAAGTTTTTCAAGGGCTTGCATATGCATGAAGAGTTCTACTACATATTATGCTTGAGAGATTTGTTTTAGTTCTCTAAGTCAAATTGTGGATCTTCTTCATCAAAGACATTGGAGAAAAGGTGTGTGTGTTGGAGCAAAGAGCCATTGAAAGAGACCTTGCAACATCAAGCCATGGGTTGTATTCTCCACTTTCCATTTAATATAATGTAGCAATACATTTCTTCCCGATAAAGGTGTCTTAAATTTTATTATATAACTCATTGATATTATACAAAGAATTCATTTGAATATATATACATTTGTTCTCTCTCTTTGTTGGTTTGTTATTCTTAAAACAAGTTCACCATCCCGCAAACTCAAAGAAGGAGATACAAAGATGACACTAGCGAGGATCAAGTGTCATTTAAAATGTATGTCACTTGTACCTCTCTAAACTAGTTTATATGACAATGAAGTCTAAGGTGAAGTGTGTATGCTGTCTTGTTTTGTTCTAGCTTCCTGTGGAAGTTAGGGAGATTAGTTTGTGTATGTGCTTACCAATTAGTTCGATAAAAAAATTGGCGAACATACTGGGGATACAACCTTTTTTGGTTTTTTTCTTCTTATTTGATTTTAGCATGCCTTATTTTGGTTAATTTCATTCTCTGAGTCTATGGGTGATCCATCTTGACCAGGGATGATTTTAAGGATGGAAATTTATTTTAAAATGTAGAAACCTTGGCGAATCCTACTAATCCTTCATATGTCAACTATAAATGTTTGGTGATGTTTTTGTAAAAATGTTCAAATTTCTAAGTATTTTATATAGTTTTTATAATTTTTTGGCGATTTTCAGGTAAAATAATTTTATCCTATAGAATTTGGGCGAATCATTTTTAAAATAGCGAATCTCGTTTTTGGAAAAACCATGGAAAATTAGCCCATGAGCGAAATTTAGCCCCTAAAATCATCCTTGAGATTCTTGACTCCCTGGGTCTAAAGGTTCATTAAGAAATTTTGTTTTTCTTCCCATTTTTCTTTATTTTCAGAGATCATTGCACTGTACTCTATTGACAGCCTGTGACAATCCTCTGATGTCGCACTCTACTTGTGCAGACCAATATGATGACATCGCACTGTAATTTGTTGATAGACTACGATGATCCTAGATCATCTCATTGTACTCCTTTGCAACCTGCGACGATTCCTGTAGGAATTATTGGGTGATAGCCATTTTTATTTTCTCTACCCAGTTTTGTTTGTACTACCTGGAATGAACTTATGACACTAGTGAATGATTTCTTTATAAATTTGAATCCTGCATTTGATCGATTTTCAGAAATTGAAAGTCTTCTTTATAAGCTTTGCAAGTTTTGCTTTTGGTTTCTTGTCATAAGGGTATAATCTCGAGATCTTGGTCTTGAGTGCTTGTTTGATAAGGAGTCCTTGATTTATTTGGAGTTTTGGATTGGTTTTACTTTATGGATTGTTAATTGATTAAGAGACAATTTTTGTTTGTATTTGACAAGAGGTTTTATTATAATTTCATTTTTGTCTAAATTGTGAGCTTGATTTGGGAATAGTGTTGAGAATGTGTTAGTTTTCTTGGACCATGCTTTATTTTCTTTATTATATATTTGATTTGATTTGAGAAAGAAATAATTGAAGTCATTCTTCTTTTTAGTAGTCTTTACAAGAAAATAATTGCATTCAAATATTTATAAAAAGAGAAAAATTGGAAAATTTAGTAGTTTTTGACTATTTGGAATCTTTTTCATTTAAAAATTGAGAAATTGTGTTTTGTAGATTTTGTATTCCAAAAAGAGAAACCTTCTCCTTACTGTAATTAGAGTTCATCGAATTAAACGATTCCATATCATCTCTTCTTGCATTTTATTGGGTAAAGGTCAAATACATCATCGGTTTCATTTTCGTTTCCCTTTTGAGTAAGCAACAACCTTTAAAATACAATGCAATTTTAAAATCTATTAGAAACTTTTATTTTCTACAACTTCTCTTCACCAACATTAGCTAGGATAGCGCTTTGGAATAGGTTGTAAAGAACACTCTCCAAAGCATCAAAACACACAATAGCATCTTGTGATAGGGAGAGTTCAAATCCACTTGCTACATTTTGTCAGGTGGGAAGCTCTTCTAACACAAGGGTCAATGACGAGGTTGCATTAGGACTGGAAGAGTTACTCACCCTGATTTGTTGGTCTTAGTGTAGATATTGTGTGTATTATTGGGGGTCACCTGAGAAGGAAATCCTATGGGGACCTTCTTAAGTTGATTTTGGGCTTCCTGCCTTTGCGCGTGGATCAGACTATCGATTGTTTCCACAAACATCATTATCGTAATCAGTAACCTTAGTGCCCTATATCTTTAGAGAATTTACATGAGCTGATTGTGGAGGGGAAAGTCTTCATGGTACCTGGAATCGACGTTGGCCAAACTCACTCAGACTCCTTGGAGGATATACCCATGATTATGTGTGGGGGCTTGCACTAGGGTGTAAGTCTATTAAGAAGGTCATCAACATAAATTTTCAACCTGATTTATCTTAGCCCCTTCTTGTCTTGATTTTGCAATGTTGGATTTCATCACCAACTAGTGACCTAGAAATAAGAAGGTTTGTTTGCGTGCTTGATATCTAGATTTTATTAGTGAGTTATGTTTGTTTCTCTAGTTGGACATATATTTATTTCATTCTTTATTTGGTGTGGACAACATCGTCCCTCGTTGTTCATGTACGATTCAAGGGTTACCTTCAGAAGATCCGGAAGAATACACTCCTTTTCTTCCTAACTCACCAGAGGGTTCTCCTGAAGGAGCAATCAATAATGATGTAGCCTCTGAGATTTTAAGTTCTACTCCATTAGAGGAATCAATACTTCCTGTAAATTTGTTATTGAGTGTTGTACATGATCCACTTTTGCTTCAGATTAATTCATCGGGAGACGTTGTTGCTGAAGATTATACTGGAATACCTACTAGACCTCACGCAGAGTCTAGTGTAGACGATCCTCTTTTTCAGAGTGAGTCATTTAGAGCTCTAGTTCATATTGCTAGAATTTATAATCCTAGCTATGTCCCTATCTATTATTTTTGGAGGACCTCTTTGGGACACGATATTTTTGATAAACTAGGAATGGGTCCTAATCAACCTATGGTATCACAAAATCTTGTGACTTCCACTGCTTATACAATACCTTTAGATCATTTTACTGGCATGACTAGTAATGTTGTCATGGTTTCAAACCAATTGTTGGTTGGTTCTCATAGAATTCTTCCTCTCCATATCACTAACTCTACCATGGTCCCACAAGCTACGCCTGTTTATACCGGAAATGTGGTGATTACTCAAACTCCTATTGCAACACAACTTCCTCTTAGATCAAATTTGTGACTTCCACCTGGGTATAATGCTTTGAATACTTCCATTGCTAATCCTACCTAGAATCCATCCGGAGGGTTTAATTTTTTTGTTCCTCCTAGGTACAATGCTACTAGTAGTTTTGTTCCTACACCTACCTAGGTTATCTTAAGGGGGCCTAACATTCCTCCTCCACCTTCGCCTAGAGGATCTAATTGTCTTGGCCCTAGTAGCTCTAATCAAGTTGGAGGCACAATTCATTTTTTCACTTATGGTTTTCAAATTCCTATTGGAGGTCAACCTCAAGTTGGGGGGAAACCTCAAGTTGGGGGATAACCTCAAATTGGAGGCCATAACCCGATATATGGCCAAAATTTCCTTGGATTACAATCTCAACCTTGGAATTTTCCTTTCCGAGGAAATCAACAACCACCTGGGGGGAAACATCCTCAAGTTAATTATTTTGTACCCCCTAATATTGGGCAACCATATCAAGGTTCTAAAAATCCTACTTAGGCTCAAAAGTTTTAGTCTAATTCTCCTTTCCAATGAAGCTTGCCTAATCAACCAACTCATGTTGTCTATTTGACTCAAAATCCTCCACCATAGAATTTTTTAGGACGCTCTAACTATATACAGACTACTTATGGTCTTATTGGTATACCTACGGGACTAGTTCCTCAAAACTACCAGTTTCCTCAAGTGAACAGACAATTGTCATTTCTTGCTACTTTCAATTTACCATATTTATCTAGGATTTTGAATGATCCTATTTTTCATTCTCCTTATTGGTCAGTCATACCTGCCAAATTACCATCGAAAATTCCTAAGTTTGATGGTCGATCAGGAGAAGACCCAAATAATCACGTCATGACATTCCATCTTTGGTGTTAGTCCAACTCCTTGATGGATGACTCTATAAGATTACGTCTTTTCCAATGAATTTTTACGGGTTCAAAATACAAATGGTATATTGAGTTACCAAGAGGATTATCCAATGACTTCAATACCTTATCCATGGCATTCTTAACACATTACCAATTACCAATACGATACGAGACATGAACTGAAATTTTGAGTTCATTTAAGCAATCCTCTTCTACTCACATTTCTAATCATATTCATGAGTGGAGGAGGAGAAGACAATTAATCAAATTTCCCCTGCCTGATCAACTATTGGCCAAATGGTTTACTAAGTCACTCATTGGTCCTATAGCTCGTGATGTTTCCATGGGTGGTGTCGTCACTAAAGAGCAGGTGATTAGTCGTGCTCAATATTTGGATCTCGTTTATTCACAAATGCACACACTATATGAATTGATCCATGATGCTCTTCGTCCATACGCGAATCCAACCCCAACACCTACATTAGATTCTCATGTTGTTGATGGCGTGATTGGAACTTTTCATACTGACACTCAATCTAAACAAGGCATTCATTCCAATCCCAATTCTACTACTCCTAATGTACAAAATACTCCTCCTCCGATTCCTTCTCCCAGTAAAACCTCTAAAGTTAATTTGGTTCAATCTACACCTACTGGTAAAAATCAAAATAAAAAGAAAGGGAAGGGTAAGAATAAGGAGGAAAATAATAATAATAAACAATATGAGAAACCCAAAACCTAGCCTATTTATCACAAAGACAAGCATACACCTCGTTATCCTTGCCTTATCTATGGTGAGGATCATTATATGAAACATTGTCTACACCATGTTGAGGTTACTAAGTTCTTGTAAGGGATTGGGACACCTCATACACCTGTCATTTTGTCACAACCATTTCCTTCTCAACAGCAGGCCCAATTGGTCCTTCATGCCCATCCTTCTCCCTCTACCACGTCTTATGTACTTATGTGTACTGGTGACTCCAGGAAGAATGAAGTTGTAGTTGGGACTCGAGCCAAAGATTATTCTCCTTCGAAAGAGAAAGTTGATGATTCACTGCCTCCGTTGGTTCAACCTCCTCCACCAGCTTCACCTCCAAATGGTCCTCTTCGTCTTGAATGACCGAGCCTAGATATAGTTCTTCATCCTCCTCCCAAGGGCGTTGTTCGAAATTCGTTGTTTAATCCTCATGCACATGTTTCCCAAAACTACAGTATTGTAGAAGATCTTGCGCAAGCACCCTCTACGATGTTGGGCCTCAAATTCCTTCAAAGTTGTCCTATCAACGGAAGGCGTTGTTAAATCCTATTGGTAGAATTGATCCTACAGATACAAATATGATAATATTTTACTTGGAAGATCATATTCCAAGGCTTCCTCCTCAATTATCATTTCAGATACATGTTGTTGTCGAAAATAATAATATTTTTTGAACCTCATGGAAACCTTGGGAACAAGGCGTGAAACAAACCACCCTTTTTGATCTCGACCTTTCTTTCTCTCCCTTTGATATCTTCGCCAAATAGCTCCTGGTTGGGCATTTATTTCACTCACTCACTCACAGGGGGAGGTTGAACTCATCTCGTTATTGATGAAGAAGCCTCAACTTGCATCATGTCCATCACTTGTTAGAAATCCATTGGCTCTCCTACCCTTACCGAGTCACACAATACTCTTAAGGATTTTAATGGTACAAGGTTTAAACCTTATGGTGTTCTTCCTTCATTGTGTATTACGTTAGAAGGAAAACCGATTAATGTTGAAGTTGAGATCTTTGATGAAACTATTAATTACAATCTTCTACTTGGTCGTAGTTGGATTAATTCCATGTGCGCAGTTGTTTCTACTCTTTTATGTGTGTTATGTTTCCCACACCAAGGAAAAATCATTATTGTCGATCAACTGGCCTTCTTTAATTCATATTCATGTACCAGAAACATCCCTTTCATTGTGAAAACATGTCTCAGTTATGAGAATGTCAGTGTGGGTCTTTTAAAAGATTGATCTTTAATGGGTAGATTTCCTATTCCACCACCCCATATTCCTTCTCCTTTTGTCACCTCGATTAACATGATATCGACCTCTATTGGTGAAACCCCTGAGTCTTATGACCCGTGGATAGTACCTAGCTCTGACAACTATCTTCATTACAGTGATTGAATTCCTTTGAGTCCAGTAGAATTGGCTTATCAATCTATTCAATCGAGAACTCCTTCTCCTCATTCTCTCTGTGATACTTCTCTTGATACATTTAACGTGATATTTCCCAGTGATGAGATGATCATGATAGTTATGTCTATGGAAGATACTCCATGGGATGATGGGCATCATCATTCTATTCTCTTCCTGGAACCCGAGACCATAGAGAGTTATCAACGGATTTCAACTCTGTCTATCGTTGTTATTATTTCCTTTTTTTCCTAAATCAACACACGATGTTTTGTATGAAGGGAACTTATGCAATATTTCACCTACCATCCATCTTGATATTTTGATTAAAACCAGAGTCATGGAAAATTCTCACATCGGTGCCTCATGTTCTTCTGATGAGGTCCATACTTATAAAGCTCTTTTCCAATAATTTTGTGACCTTTTTTGTTGGAGTTACGAAGAAATTCCTAGTATTGATCCAAATATTGTTGTACATGAGATTAAAACTTACCCAGACACCAAACCCATTCGACAGAGACTTCTCCCAGTATACCCATGAAAATTTGTTTCTATTAAGCTCGAAGTTGAAAAACTTCTTAAAGTTGGTTTTGTCTATCCTATGGATTTGACTGATTGAATGTCGAATCTTGTTCCGATTAACAAGAAAAAAGGAACGATCCATGTTTGTGTAGATTATAGGGATATCAACAAAGCTTTTCCCAAGAACAATTATCCAACCCCTTTCATTGACCAGATTGTTGACGATTGTGCTGGGAGTGAAATCTTCTCCTTAATGGACGATTTCTCCAGCTATAATCAAATCAATATTTTACCTGTGGATCAACATAAGACTTCTTTTATTTTCCCTTGGGGAACCTTTGCATACCAGAAACTACCTTTTTGTCTAAAAAATGTTGTTCTGGCTTTTCAAGGCACTATGTCTTATGCTTTTCATGACATTAAGCACATTTTACAACCCTACCTAGACGATATACCGGTGCATTCTATGCATCGTCAAGATCACCCGGCACATCCACGGGCCATTTTCTTATGCTGTCGTTATTATCCCATACAATTGAATCCACACAAATGTGTTTTTTGTGTGGAGCCTCGACGACTTCTTGGTTTTATCGTGTCTATACATGGGATTAGAGTGGACCCTCTAAGGTTGAGGCTATCCTCAATTTACCTCCTCTTTCCACACTATGCCAACTCCAAAGTTTGAAAGGGAAGGATTTTTTTTTACGTCGAGTCATTCCCAACAATGCTGAATTAACAAAAGGATTTAATCGACTTCTTAAGAAAGGTTACAATTTTGTATGGGACGATGCTGCCAACAAAACCTTTGAAGATTTGAAACTCCCCTTGACTTGTACACCACTTTTTTTTCCACCCAATTATAGTCGAAATTATTTCATGTACTTAGCTGCTTCAGACTCTAACATTGCTATGGTTCTACTCCAAGAGGATGATTCGCATGATGAACATGTTATATACTATTTTAGTCGTAGTCTCACGACCACTGAAACTAAATATTTACATGTGGAGAAACTGGCCTTGGCAGCTGTTCAAGTGGTTCAACGTTTTTGTCACTACATCTTATTACACAAAACCACAGTCATTTCTGATTGCAACCCCATGAAACACATCCATACTTGACAATTGCTAGGGGGGGAAATACTCTAAATGAGAATTTATTCTCCAAGAGTTTGATTTGGATTTTGAATGAGCCAAGTCAAATAAATCTTTGGTTTTTGCCGAATTGATATGTGACCTTCCCTCTACTGAAAAAAAAACTGTGGTAGAAGATTCTTTAACTGATGAATCTCTCTTTTTGATCAGTTCTAATGACATATGGTATGGAGACATTATCATTTATCTCCAAACCCAAACTTTTAGGCCTGATCTTTCTAGTACATATCGTCGTCGTATTTGATATCAATCCGGTCAATACATTATCCTTGGTGATACCCTTTACCACCATGGTATTGATTCCATATTTTGATTATGTCTCACCTAAGATGAAGCTGATAAATGTTTGAATGAATTTCATTTTGGAGCATGTGGCCATTGTAATGTACCTCAAAAATCACCATAAAAAAAAAAAAAATGTTTGTACATTTATCCATGAAAGTTCTGAGACTTCAAGCAAGTAGGTTTTCTGTTATAAAGATTGAGTCTGAAAGTTTTGTTAGAGACCTTACTGTCATTGATTGTCCTTACTATGCAACTTAAACTTCCTACTTGATGGTACAATAATGTATACTCCTCCCTTCACTGTTATTTAAAATCTTGTAAAATTTTCCAATATTTTTCTTATTCGATGATGTCTATAACACCAGCACAGATTTAGCTATAACAGGTCTGTTACTTCCATACTTCTCATTGAGAGGAAGATTCTCCAAATCAACACACAACAACTCTCGAAGTCACAAAAAGTGACTAACATGTCGGGATTTCAGAGTTCGGGATTTCGCAAGTTCAACAATCAACATAAACACACAACCACTCCCGAAATCGCGAGAAGTGACCAGCACTTCGAGATTTCAGAGTTCGGGATTTTGTGAGTACAACAGTCGGTCGTCAATACACAACCATTCCCAAAATCTCGAAAAGTCTACTGCGGGATCTGTATCTCGAGATTTCAAAATTCGGGGTTTTGGGGTTTCAAATGTCAAACAACAGCGCAAAACATTTCCTGAAGTTCCGAAAAGGTAAAGGTGGGACTCATATTTAGGGATTTCGAAACTTTGGGTTTCAGTGTTTCAAATTTCAAACAACAACGCAAAACATTTCCCAAAGTTCTGAAAAGGTAAAGGTGGGACCCGTATTTTGGGATTTCAAAACTTGAGGTTTCGGGGTTTCAAATATCAACAACAATGCAAGACATTTCCCAAAGTTTCGAAAACGTAAAGGTGGGACCTGTATTTCAGGATTTCAAAACTCGGGGTTTCAGGGTTTCAAATGTCAACAACAACGCAAGACATTTCCTGAAGTTTCGAAAAGGTAAAGGTGGGACCCGTATTTTAGGATTTTGAAACTCGAGGTTTCGAGGTTTCAAATGTCAAACAACAGCGCAAAACTTTTCCCGAAGTTTCAAAAAGCTAAAGGTGGGACCCGTATTTTGGGATTTTGTAACTCGGGGTTTCGAGATTTCAAATGTCAAACAACAGTGCAAAACTTTTCCCGAAGTTCTAAAAAGGTAAAGGTGGGACCCGTATTTCAGGATTTCAGAACTCGAGGTTTCGAGGTTTCAAATGTCAAACAACAACGCAAAAAATTTCCCGAAGTTTCGGAAAGGTAAAGGTGGGACCCATATTTCAGGATTTCGGAACTCAAGGTTTCGAGGTTTCAAATGTCAAACAATAGTGCAAGACATTTCCCGAAGTTCCAGAAAGGTAAACGTGGGACCCGTATTTCGAGATTTTGGAACTCAAGGTTTCGGTGTTTCAAATGTCAAACAACAACGCAAGACATTTCCCAAAGTTTCGAAAAGGTAAAGGTGGGATCCTTATTTTGGGATTTCAGAACTTGAGGTTTTGGGGTTTCCACTGCCCAAACCCATCCTGCAACAAATCCCAAAATGCAAAAGAAAGGTAAAAGGATTAGCAGTTCGGGGTTACGAAATTTCTTAAATTCGTCATAAAACTTAACTGTGGAAAAGGAAGACCATTTAAAAAAAACAAGAAAGGCATAATGAAAAAAGAATTCTTTTCATAGACGTCAACTCTCAAGATTGTTTAGCATTTGATAAAACAAAGGGGCTTTCCAAATCCCTTCAATTTCCAAAATTTGGTCCTTTACAGGTGTCCTCACTTTCGTTCTGTGAGATAGTAGGCATGGAAGGATTCAATATCCATTTACCTAACAGGATTCTGAAGGTCTAACTAAAGAGCTTTATATGCTTATACTCTGCAGAAGGGGTAAAATAGGATAACATTTTTTTGTATAGGGTAATCTCTATTGTATTTACTTAGAGTTTCTTTTAATCAGTGTATTACATGTAAGTAGTGCTAGATCTGTGCATCTAGTAAATACATAGTTAAGAATATCATTCCATCAGAGATTGGTCATTAATAATGATGTTCCGAGGGATCTGAGTTTTGGGTTCGTGGGGGTTTATCTACAGAGAGGATCTGCCTCTTTGTCGTTGATCCCCTCTTTCCATAGAAATATAATTATAGATGTTCTTCACATATATTCCCCATAACAAACAAAAATGGAAAAAAAAACATTATAGTTCCAATTTAATCAATACAATGCCTTGGAAAAATCACTCAGACAGAAAGTGGACATCATTCGAGTTCAGATTTAATAAGACATTGAAATAAAAACATAGTCATTCATAATAGAGAGGGGGTAGTTCAACATATCTGAATCCAATCCGTGGGAAGACAAAGGGAACAACCATGTTCCTCCCAACCGTAGAACAGGGCAGCCAAAATCACTTGCTCGATTCACCCCCTAGCCTGACCATGAATCCATGAGGGCAAACATGGAAACTCCTCCTCAGCTATGTCCTTCAATTCCAACAGTTATCCTCTTGCCTCACACTTACTCAATAGTGCTCATAATAGCAAGGCGATTCTATTTCAACAAACTCCTCTTGCCTCACACTCACTCCGCAGTGTTCATAACAGCAAGAGAGCCTAGGAATCCTTTCCCAGCATACTTGGCAGCATCCCGCCTCCTTGCATATGTTATACATATATTTTCTTGCCCAGGGCTTTTCCCTCCTTTGGGGATTTTCACAGCTTTCTTAATCCCTAATTTTCAAGGGATGCTAGTGGCCAAATATCTGATTTTCCACTTGTAATCATCAGCCCAGAGGGAGTTCCAACTTGTTCCCCACTCATGGAGTCATGGTCAGCTGATTTTTAACATGGTTGTTCCATTTGTCCTTGTGCAGTTAATATAAAATGTTCTGTTGTGATACAAGTGTCATAGTCAAATAGTTAGTTGATTCCAAATAGAACTCAGCCCAATAGTTACAATTATTAAATTCGAAATTCGGAATTGCCATAAATGGAAAAAAAATTCCAGATTTGAATTTGCCTAAAATGGAAATTAATTTCTAGAACACAAAATAAGAAGTATTTTATTTTTGGGGATGTCACATCCTTTCCCCCTTCAGTAAAACACTATCCTCGGTGTTCGTTCCTTTCTTGGAACAGGATTGGATGACATTTCCACAAATCTCCCTCCAATTCCCAAGTGGCCTCCTCAGGGCTAAAGTTCTTCCATTGCACCTTTACCTGAGCAATGGCTCTATTCTGAAGCGTTATTTCTCTCTGGTCCAAAATGCATAGGGGTTCCACCTGGAACTCACCCTCGTGTTCCACCTGCACCAATTTCCAATCAATCATATGAGTGGGGTCATGAATATACTTTTTCAACAAAGAAACATGAAATACATTATGAATTCTTAGATTAACTGGAAGTGCAAGCTGATATGCTACGGGTCCAATTCGAGCTAGTATCTCGAAGGGCCCACAAAACCTGGTTGCCATATTGGCACAGTTCCCTAACTTCAGCGAGATTTTTCAAGCTTTGACCTTCAAATAAACATGGTCTCCCACTTGAAATTCCAAGTGTCCTCTTTTCTGATCTGCATAGCTCTTTTGTCTGTCCTGTGCTTCTTTCAAGTTCTGTTGTACTTTCTTCACCATGTTCTCCATTTCTTGGAGCATCTCTGGTCCAACCATGAGTCTATCAACTGGGTTATCCCAACTAATTGGAGTTGTACACCTTATGCTATAGAGTATTTCGAAAGGGCTCAACATAGTCGAAGTTTGGTACCCATTGTTATATGCAAATTCTACCAAGTGTAGGTAGTCTTCCCACTTGTTCGGCTTTGTTCTTACATACATGCAGAGCATATCCTCTATGATTTGATTTGTCCTTTCGGTCTGTCCATTCGTTTGTGGATGATAACTCGTACTGAAATTCAAATTAGTATTTATCCCTGCAAACAATTCCTTCCAAAAAGTAGATGTGAATTTTACATATCTATTTGAAATCACCATTTTAGGAATACCATGCAGTCTAAAAATTTCTTTCATGAATATTTCAGCAATGTTAATAGCTTTAAAAGTAGACTTTACAGGAATAAAGTGTGAAAACTTACTAAGTTTATTGATTACATCCATGATTGAATTATTCTGTTTCTGAGTTTTAGGAAAACCTATTATAAAGTCCAGTGATATGGTCTCCCATTTCCATTTTGGTACTGGTAATGGCTGTAATAGGTCGGCTGGATGCAGGTGTTCGGCCTTAACCTACTAACAATCTTGGCACCTAGCCAAGTACTCCACTATTTCGCCCTTCATTTTAGGCCAGTAAAATAGTTTTCTGAGTGTTGTTATTGTTTTCTGGTAACCTGGATGGCCAGAGTATGGTTTCTTATGCACTTCGCCTAAAATAGTTAATTTTAGCTCTGCTGAATCTGGTATGTAAAGTCTGTTTTTAAATCTTAATAGTCCCTTCTTGTCGATACTTATATCCGGTTTATCTGAGTTTGCGATACTGTTTTGAAATTCTGC
The DNA here is from genome assembly GCA_010110895.2 of Picea sitchensis. Taxonomy (NCBI): domain Eukaryota; kingdom Viridiplantae; phylum Streptophyta; class Pinopsida; order Pinales; family Pinaceae; genus Picea; species Picea sitchensis. The sequence continues at coordinate 99,660 of SNQJ01S0047577.1, read as the reverse complement.
CATTATCTCAGTGTAATTTCCATCGTTGATGCTTGCAGTCCTTATTCTTTGTTCCAGATTACTTTCTACCCTGCTGAAGTTTATCTCAAATAACCCATGAATTATGCATCTTAAAGCATCTGCTACTTTATTTTCCTTACCCTTGATATGTTTGACCTCGAAGTTAAATTCTCTCAAGAAGGATAGCCACCTTGCATGTCTTGCATTAAGGTTTGGTTGGTTAAACAGATATTTCACTCCGCTATTATCCGTCAACAGTAAGAATTTTCTACCCATTATATAGTGTCGCCACATTTTTAAAGCATGTATTACTGCTGCTAATTCTAAGTCATGAGTGACATACTTTCGCTCGTGTTCCTTTAATTTCCGGGACTCATAACAAATCACATGCCCTTCCTGAGTTAGAACACCACCTAGTCCCTCTTTACTTGCATCAATGCATACTGTGAAGTCTTTATCTGGGTCTGCTACCTTCAAAATGGGCGCTGATGTAAATAATTCTTTTAGCTTGTTAAAACTGTCTTGACACTTTTGCGACCAATTAAACTTGGTCCCTTTCTTTTGTAATGACGTGATAGGGTAGGCTATCTTGGAGAACCCTTCTATAAATCTCTGATAATATCCAGTGATTCCCATGAATGACCGGATATCTGCCACATACTTAGGCATTGGCCATTCCATAATGGCTTTTATCTTTTTCGGGTCTACGACAATACCTTCTGAGGAAATGACATGTCCTAAATATTGTATTTCTCTTTGATAAAAGTCACATTTGTCAAATTTTGCGTAAAGTTTGTGTTTCCTTAATGTTTGCAGAACTATTCATAAGTGTTCATCATGTTCCTCCTCTATTTTAGAATAGACCAGAATATCGTTGATAAATACTACTATGAACATGTCTAAGTACTGGCTGAAAATGTTGTTCATCAAGCACATAAATGTGGCTGGTGCATTAGTGAATCCGAAAGGTATGACTACAAACTCATAGTGTCTATATCTTGTTCGAAAAGTTGTTTTGTTTATGTCCTGGTCCTTTATCCTAACTTGATGATATCCAGATCGTAAATCCAATTTTGAGAAGATCTTGGCCCCACCAACTTGATCGAACAGATCATTTATCTTGGGTAAGGGGTATTTGTTCTTAATGGTCACTTTATTCAGTTGTCTATAATCGATACATAGTCTTAGAGTATTGTCTTTCTTTTTCACAAAGAGGATTGGTGCTCCCCATGGAGAGACACTTGGTCTGATATACTCTTTGTCCAACAATTCCTGTAATTGTATTTTTAATTCTGTCAGTTCTGGTAGACTCATTTGATAGGGTGATTTTGAGATAGGGGCTGATCCAGGTAGTAAGTCTATCGAGAAATCTATTTTTCTCCTAGGAGGCAATTCTGGTATCTCATCAACAAACATGTCTCTGAATTCATGTAGGACAACAAAGTCTTCTAACTTGGGATTATCTTCTTTTTCTAATAGATTCATTACTTGGATGGCATAAATTTGACATCCCTTTCTAATACATTTTTTGAGTTGCATTGTTGAGACTTGTCTGACTGATACAGGTTTTGGTATGCCTTGGGCTGTTCTAACAGTACCAAAATTATCTTTATAGCTAAGTATCTTTGTATAACAATCTAGTACTATTTTGTGTTGTTCCAACCAATCCATCCCAATAATCATATCATAAGACCCTAGTGGTAGGATGTTCATATTGGTCCTTATATTTTGACCATCTAAGCTGAACTCAAGGTTAGAAATAAAGTTAATTACCTTTCTTTTAGCACCTTTTTCTAGTTGTACAAACCAAGATTTTTCGTTCTTTTGTTTCTTAAGTTTATTGGATTCTACTACATTGGGAGTAATATAACTTAATGTAGCTCCAGGGTCAATTAAAACAGAGATTCGAGCGTCATGGATTTTACCTTTGATTTCTACCACCGAGGACTACTGGTTTGCTTGTTGACCATCTATGGCTGCATTTATCCGATGTAGACTTCCGCCCATGTCACCCACTGTCGAGGCTTCCTGCAAATTGTGAACAACAGTTTTGTTTGTTGCAATTAAACATGGACAATTCCTCCTTAGATGAGGTTCTCCACACTCCCAACACTTTAATGGCTCACGAGATTTGTCCCCAAACTTCTTCATTCCCAGGTTTACTGGTTTACCACTACCTTGCATATTCAGATGATTGGAGTGAAAATCCTTCCTTGGGAAACATTTTGCTGCATTCTAATAAGGAGTTGGCTGGTATCTCTTCTTCCGCTGGTTTATTCCATCTTGTTTCTTATCCTTCCAGGTCTTGGGAAACTCTACTTGTTGTTTATACCGGTCATAGCACATTCATGCTTTCTTGAATGCCTCACTCAAGGATTTGGGGTTGTCAAATTCAATTCTGTCCCTGTAGGACTGTGGTAAACAGCTTAAGAATCACTGGATTTTTACCTTATCCTTCTGGATGTATGGTACGAACCTTAGTAGTTCCAAAAATTTATTTATAAGGTCCTCCATCGTCATTTGTCTGAGTCGTAACTCATAGAATTCTTTCGTCGTCCTTTCATAATAACTTTCAAAAAGGTATTGTTTCTTAAAATACTTCTTAAAGTTGGACCATTCCAACTGTTTCTCCTTTAGGCCCTTGGGCAATTTTAGGTCCTGCCACCAAATGCTGGCCTTCCCCTTCAGATTGTAGATGCCCATTATGACCTTCATGTTGCTGGAATAGTTGTAGATTTGGAAGTATTTTTTGATGTCCAACAACCATGCCTCGGCTTCTTCTCCTATCCTGGATTCTCCATCAAAGGTAGCTAGTTTAATCTTTTTAAATTCTCCTTTAAGGTGGTTTGTTTGTTTTCTTTTTCTGTCTAGTATGGTTTTGTCTTCAGCTGAAGGTGTCCCTTTAGATGAATTGTCTCCTTTTTCTATTTTCTCACCAGAATTCTTGGAGGCCCTTTTGTTGACCTCCTCCTCATGACTAACATATTTTGGGCTTTTCTTGGTTACTATTCTACGCAACAGGACTTCATTTATCTCCTATTATTCCTGCTGTGCCTTCTTCAATTTTTCATTGTCGACCTTCAAAACCTGTAGTTCAACAATAAGGTTCCTCATTGTTTCCAACACCTCCATGGGTGAACTTCCATCACTGTTCTATCTTAGATCTCCAGGAGGTCCTTGCTGCAGATTCCTTTCCATCCTAATTTCTGCACCTTCTTGAGCTGCCATTGTTCAACACAAAACCTAAAAGCTTTATGTTTGTAATCCACAAGACTTATTAGTTTTTTTTTTTTTTTTCATAAATCATAATATATACTAAGAAATTAACGTGGCCCTGTTTATGCCCAATGTTGTAACTTTTTCTCTGATACCATATGCAATGTACCTCAAAAATCACCATAAAAAAAAAAATTTGTTTGTACATTTATCCATGAAAGTTATGAGACTTCAAGCAAGTAGGTTTTCTGTTATAAAGATTGAGTCTGAAAGTTTTGTTAGAGACCTTATTATCGTTGATTGTCTTTACTATGCAACTTAAACTTCCTGCTCAATGGTACAATAATGTATACTCCTCCCTTCACTGTTATTTAAAATCTTGTAAAAATCTCCAATATTTTTCTTATTGGAGGATGTTTATAACACCAACACGGATTTAGCTATAATAGGTATGTTACTTCCATACTTCTAATCCAGATGAAGATTCTCCAAATCAACACACAACAACTCTCGAAGTCGCGAAAAGTGACCAGGATGTCGGGATTTCAGAGTTCGGGATTTCGCGAGTTCAACAGTCAACATAAACACACAACCACTCCCGAAATTGCAAGAAGTGACCAGCACTTCGGGATTTTGTGAGTACAATAGTCGATCGTCAATACACAACAATTCTTGAAATCGTGAAAAGTGTAAGGCATAATCTGTATCTCAGGATTTCAGAATTCGGGGTTTCGAGGTTTCAAATGTCAAAAAACAGTGCAAAACATTTCCCAAAGTTTCGAAAAGGTAAAGGTGGGACCCATATTTCGAGATTCTGAAACTCGAGGTTTCGGGGTTTCAAATGTCAAACAACAGTGAAAAACATTTCCCGAAGTTCTGAAAAGGTAAAGGTGGGACCTGTATTTTGAGATTTCGGAACTTAGGGTTTCGGGGTTTCAAATGTCAACAACAACGCAAGACATTTCCCGAAGTTTCAAAAAGGTAAAGGTGGGACCCGTATTTTGGGATTTTAGAACTTGGGGTTTCGGGGTTTCAAATGTCAAACAATAGCTCAAAAAGTTTCCCGAAGTTCCGAAAAGGTAATGGTGGGACCCGTATTTCAGGATTTCAGAACTCGAGGTTTCGAGATTTCAAATGTCAAACAACAGTGCAAAATTTTTCACGAAGTTTCAAAAAGGTAAAGGTGGGACCCGTATTTCAGGATTTTGGAACTCAGGGTTTCGAGGTTTCAAATGTTAAACAACAGCGGAAAACTTTTCACAAAGTTTTGAAAAGGTAAAGGTGGGACTACTATTTTGGGATTTGGGAACTTGGGGTTTCGGGGTTTCAAATGTCAAACAATAGTGCAAGAGATTTCCCAAAGTTTCGAAAAGGTAAAGGTGGGACCCGTATTTCAAGATTTCAGAACTCGAGGTTTTGGGCTTTCAAATGTCAAACAATAGTGCAAGACATTTCCCGAAGTTTCGAAAAGGTAAAGGTGGGACCTGTATTTCAGGATTTCAGAACTCGGGGTTTCGAGGTTTCCACTGCCCAAACCCATCCTGTAACAACTCCCAAAATGCGAAAGAAAGGTAAAAGGATTAGCATTTCGGGGTTACAAAATTTCATAAATTCGTCATAAAACTTAACTGTGGAAAATTAAGACCGTTTAAACAAAACAAGGAAGGCATAATGAAAAAAAGAATTCTTTTGATAGATGCCAACTCTCAAGATTGTTCAACATTTGATAAAACAAAGGGATTTTCTAGATCCCTTTAGTTTCCAAAATTTGGTCATTTACAGGTGTCCTCACTTTCATTATGTGAGATAGTAAGTGTGGAAGGATTCAATATCCATTTACCTAACAGGATTCTGAAGGTCTAAAAAGAGATTTATACGCTTATACTCTGCAGAAGGGGTAAAATAGGATAACATTTTTCTATATAGGGTAATCTCTGTTGTATTTACCTAGAGCCACTTTTAATCAGTGTATTACATGTAAGTAGTGCTAGATATGTGTATCTAGTAAATACATAGTTAAGAATATCATTCCATCAGAGATTGGTCATTAATAATGATGTTCCGAGGGATCTAAGTTTTGGTTTCTTGGGGGTTTATCTACAGAGAGGATCTGCCTCTTTGTCATTAATCCCCTCTTTCCATAGAAATATTATTACAGATTTTCTTCACATATATTCCCCATAATAAATAGAAATGGAAAAAAAATCGTTACAATTCCAATTTAATCAATACAATGCCTCAGAAAAATCTCTCAGATAGAAAGTGGACATCATTCTAGTTCGGATTTAATAAGACATCGAAATAAAAACATAGTCAGTCATAATAGAGAGGGGGTAGTTCAACATATCTGAATCCAATCCACAGGAAGACAAAGGGAATAGCCACGTTCCTACCAACCGTAGAATAGGGCAGTCCAAAGCACTTCCCCGATTCACCCCCTAGCCTGACCATGAATCCATGAGGGCGAACTTGGAAACTCCTCCTCAGCTATGTCCTTCAATTCTAACAGTTATCCTCTTGCCTCACACTTACTCAATAGTGTTCATAACAACAAGGCGATTCTGTTTCAACAAAATCCTCTTGCCTCACACTCAATCTGTAGTGTTCATAACAACAAGAGAGCTCAGGAATCCTTTCCCAGCATACTTGGCAGTGTCTTTCCTCCTCGCATATGCTATACATATATTTTCTTGCCCAAGTCTTTTCCTTCCTTTGGGGATTTTCATAGATTTATTAATCCTTGATTTTCAGGGCCTGTCAGTGGCCAAATCTCTAATTTTCCACTTGTAATCATCAGCCCAGAGGTAGTTCCAACTTGTTCCCCACTCATGGAGTCATGGTCAGCTGATTTTTAACATGGTTGTTCCATTTGTCCTCCTGCAGTTAATATAAAATGTTCTATTGTGATACAAGTGTCATAGTCAAATAGTTAGTTGATTCCAAACATAACTCTGCCCAATGGTCACAATAATTAAATACAATTATTAAATTCGAAATTCGAAATTGCCATAAATGGCAAAAAAATTTCAGATTCAAATTTGCCTAAAACGGAAATAAATTTCCAGAACACAAAATAAGAAATATTTTATTTTGGGGGGATGTCACAGCGATCATATATATGGGTATGCCATTGCCAAAAATATCTTATGAGCTAGTTATTTATGGACTTCATTGTTTAAGGATTGCATTACTGTCGTTCAGAAATGCCACACTTGTCAAACCTACAACAATAAGATCTGATCTCATCATGATCCCTTACACTCTGTAGTTTTCGTTGGTCCATTTGCTAAATGGGGCATTGACTTTATGATATGTAGCCCTCACTCGACCGAGGGGCATGGATACATCATTGCAGTCATGGATTATTTCACTAAGTGGGTCGAGGCGATGCCTACATTTGATAATATTGGGAAAACTGTAGTGTTATTCATCTTCAATCATCTCATTACTAGATTTGGTGTCCCTCAAGCCATCATCACAGACCATGGTAGTCATTTTCTCAATTTCGTGATGTCTGAACTTACCGAAAAGTTGGGTCTTCGACATGAAAACTCAGCCCCTTATTATTCATAGGATAATATCCAGGTTGAAGAAATCAACAAAGTTCTCACTACTATGCTTCAACAGATGGTAGGAATTCACAAGTCAAGTTGGCACACAATGCTCTTCCTATATTTATGGGCCTATCGAACATCCATTAAGTCTGTAATGTGGTTCACACCTTTCCAATTAGTATATGGTATTGAAGAAATTATGTCGACTAAATGTGAAATCCCATGTTTGGAACTAGTTGTCGAACTTCTCCTTAACACCTCAGTTGAAGAGGAACGTCTCTTGTATTTGATGAAATTCAATGAGACTCTTCGTGATGCTTCCTTAGTCATTGAAACTCAAAAAAAGAATTTCAAAGCTCAATATGACAAGCATGTCAAACCATGTGTATTTTTTGAGGGTGATTTGGTTCTTCTTTATGAATAGAATCGTGACTTACTAGGGGCTAGTAAATTCGAGCCCATGTGGCGGGGCCCTTATATTGTGAAACGAGTGTTGGAGAAAGGGTCTTCTGAGCTGGTAGATTATGATAGAATTCCTTTGAGTGAAGCAAGGAATGGGATTTACTTCAAGAAGTACTATGCTTAAACTATTTTTGCATAAGTTTTGTGTATTTTTAATGTATATCATACTCTTATGTTCTTTTTTGTTTTTGGCTCCACCTTTCAGCTGCTTACCTTGCATTGTTCTTGGTTTCCAGATGTCGGGCTCTTCACTACCCTATATCGGATTTGTTGATGGTGCTAGTCGTAGTACTCAAAACTTAGTGTCTGCTACTTGGGTAATATATGCACCTACAGATGAATTGATTAGTCTACATAGTGTTTTCCTTGGTCATGCAACTGATAATATTGCAGAATACAGTGAAGTTATCGAATTTCTAATTGACGTCGCTTCACTTGGCATCCATCATCTTATTGTACGACTTGATTCACAGTTAGTAGTACTACAATTGAGTAACATTTATTCCATCTGAAGTCATACTTTGTTAAGGGTATATTTACGAATTCGCCTCTTGGAAAGACATTTTTATTACATTGAATATCAACATATTCCTATATGTCTAAAAACATTAACAGATGCATTGGATAATAATGTGTTAGACAGACATTTGATACATTTGTAAAACCAATTTATAAAAACAAGTAAGCCGGTAGGAACTTTATATTTATAAACGAAAAAAGTTACAAAAAAGTGTTTTTCCAAGGACAAAAATATCAAAAGTGAATCTCATGGCTTCATGTACAAAAATCATTAGGGGTGCTTCTCTCTGTAACAAGCGACTACCCATGATACTTTATGGGGAAGTCGAACAATAGATGTAGATACACCAATTGTGTGGCATTGATAGTGCCTAGGAATATCATCCATCGTTGCATCAGGGACATTCATGGTTAGTCCCTCCAGGTTCTATTCAATAGCCTCGAGATCCATGATAGCTAGCCCTGCTAGAACAACTCTCTCTACTCACCTCTGGATGGGAGATGATCCAGGAGGACGATAAGGCCCCACATCTGCATTATTGAGAGTACTTGATTAGTCTTGGATAAATGACACAAAAAACATTTTATATAATTAAAATATAAAAAACATGATATAAACAAAAATTTCCTTCTTACATATGTCCCCCCACTGAGATCCCTTAGGAAGAGATAAATCAGGATCCCCACAGAAATCCGTCTTGGCATATGCATAGTCTTCCACCATGAGAAGTTGATTCCTCATCCATTAGATCCACCCACCTCTTCATCTGTGGGTCTTTTAGATCGGGTATACCCCACCCCACCTGCAGGCATATGACATGAACTCTCTCCAAGAATAAGGACACCAAAATGACCTATATCCAAATTGTTTCAACCGACTGTTTCGACACTTTGGGAGTTTTTTTTTCATTCTTTTCAGGGCACCCTCACAACAGTTGAAGACCTTAGGTTCCATGGACTCTATCACATACTAAAAATGGATTTGCAAAGCCATATGGGGAGATGCACTACCTTCCATGCAGGTAATGGTGTAAAGGATGGTCCTCAACGGTAAATCTTGGACATCTCTGATAGCTACCTTGCCACTATGTTTTTCAGTACCTTGCACAGAATGGTGGCGAACATAGTAATCCATAGGTTCTCCTCCACCCCTCCTACTTGTGAGTGATACCGGTGAACCACAATGATACAACCCTGTCAGAAAGTAGATATCCTCTATATCCAATGTGAGTGTATGGAAACCCATGTGAACGGCATGTCCGTTCACATCCCATATGTGAACCAAATACTCTGGCAACCTCAGTTGTGCTCTCATGCCCTTAATTCTGAAAAACTTCAGTAACCCACATTGTCTTAGAGCCATAACTATGCCTGGGTCATTCTCAGCAAAATAATCCTCTTCCTCATGCTCTCGTTCATGCCACTCGAGCATATTGACCAAGGAAATCCTGCTAAGGAACATTAAAAGAAGATTAGAAACATAGAAAATTAATTCCTAAAGGTTTTGCTAGTTAGGTTTATCTTTTCAAAATTTTGATTGTGGTTGTTGTAGGGTTGCGCTTTCATGCAGAGTGACATTGTCTCACCCTATATATGGGGTCTCTTGCGACAATGCAAGATCATTGCAATTCATGATATAGTGGACTTGCGATGATCTCAACGCACAGGTAGTCCCAAAAAAATCGACCTAAAATCCAAATTTAACCTATGAAAAAAAAAATTGAAATCGTGAAAGGATAAAGAAGAAGATTACCTGTTTTACAGAGACGGTTCGAAAAATGATCCACTACACGCTCTGAAATCGACAGTTGAAATTTGGGGAGAAAAGGGGGTTTTGGAGCACTATATGGGTAAATTTGCAAATGAAATGGTAAAATCGTGTTTTCCCCTATTTAATTGTTTTTTACTATATTTTTATTGCAAAATTTAATTATTTTTATATTTTATCCATGCCTAAAGTCTAACCAAATTTGTGAAGTGTCAACTATTACAGATTAAAAGGTCAAGAGACAAGACATTTTAATAGGGGTCCACTATTTTTTATTTGTTTTTTCACATTTTTCTTATGTATAGATACTTTTAGGGGTTTTTAGGAAAAACTTCGAGAAGAGTCTTAATTCTTTCTCATGCTCATGAAACCATGAGAATGTAATCGAGTAATATTTTTTCATTTTTTTGAACCTGGATTGGTAATACGAAAAACAAAACCTATGGAGTATCCTTTAAGCTCTTTTCACACTTCATAAACATGAAAAGATGGTCGAGCGACCTTGTTATTTTCACACTCGTAAAAGTATTTGAAGAAAATGTTTGATGAGTTGTAGGTTATCTCTTTTTTCGGTCTCATCGGATTAACTTACGAAAAAGGACCTTGCGGAGTTCTCTTTACGTGTTTTTCAGACTCTCTAAAAATGAAAAACTCTTTAGTTCTCTTTCTTTGGACTCATTAAACAAACATTGAAAGACCCATATGGGATCAAACCACTAATTCTTAGGGTTAGTTAAACATACTCTGAGGGAATCATTCGAAGGATGATCTTACATTTACAAAGATATTTTATCCTCCTCAAGCTTGTGTAAACATAAAGAGATACTTGCTAGAAATGGTGGGGGGGAATTGGGAAAGAAATGTGTCTTTGTATTTGTGTTAGTGGCAGTAATAGTCTCTCTTGAACATGACACCCCCCGTCATCATTGTATTTGGGTTGGAAAATCCATTTGTCTCTTGTTTGACCATCTACGAGTTCATATGTTGGGTCGTCCTTGAGTCAATGTTGTCAAGACAATTGTCGTGTAATTCATATGTTCAAGAGAAGTCCAATCTAAACAACCCTTCTATCGAGTCGGGCATCTGCAGTTATAAATTTGCTACCATGTTGGCCTTCCCTAAGTCAGTTCCAAATCACTTAATACTCTTATCTACTTAAAATCTATTACATATTTTATGTCCTTGATGGGGGATACATCAAGGCCCTCCTATGACAATTCTTTTCATGTCGAATTCAACTCATTATCCAGGAACAAGATTTAGAAATTGTTTAGTACCTTAGAGCCTGCATGGCTCAGTGACAGGTTTCTTCGCTTTCAACAGTGGGTTCACATCATTGACCATTGATTGGAATATTCCATCAAGTGTTTGACTTCAACTCATTTATTCACATTCGTTGGACTGTGCTAGAGTACCTTGGGAGTCATTGAGATCAACGGTGATTTCCCTCGCACTTGTTAATAGTTTTTATTAAGGATCGGTAATCGAGTGGTTTCTACCATGTTCGACTTCGACACCTGTAATCACATGGCTATATTCGTACTTATAGACGATGGAAAATAAGACCCTAGCTCTCATCATCTTGGTCTAGGTTGCGATGGAGTATTCATGAGTTTGTACTGACACATAGATCCACTGTGTATGTCTCATGGCTATGTCCGAATTTGAATTGTTTTAGAGCCTAGATCCACAGTGTATTCATGGTGGCTATGTTGAATCATGATGACATGNGTGGCAATCACTCACTTGAAACTTATGATTAGAGTCACTTGTAGTTTGAGCATGGGAATGCATACCTCAGAAGATGGTATGTTATTATGCAAATGCTTGATTGTTTGCAGGTTCCCGATTGATGCGCTCCTTATTTTTGACACACATTCTGCAAAGTATTTTAGTTGTCACAAGTTCCAGTTTCATAATTTGGGGGACATTATTTTACACATTATTTTTGTCACCTCAGTTATCAACTGAAAACATGTGCTCATGTTCCTTGAAAATACTAAAAGATCCTTTCTCCATGAGAAAAGTGGTTTACTTTTTCTTTTTCAAAAAATATAACAAGGAAGGTCGTCGCACCCTGTTGTATACATGGGGTGTGATGATACCTGATCGTTTCACTTTCAATGAAAACTAGATTGTGACATTTTCCCAGCCTGCATATGTATACAGTGCGATTATCCTTAAGGAAAGGAAAAGTCAAAATTCAGGAATGTTCTAGAAGGGAATCTTCTAGAATATGAGGTGCCCTCCGATCAGTTTGGATCTTACTCCCTTCTTTGATTTAGTGGGATCATCCTAATCCCCTCATCCATCTATCTTTCACACTATATAAAGAGGGATCTCTTATGGAAAAGTCTAAGGTTTGCAAGGCCTTGCATATGCATGAAGATTTCTACTACATATTATGCTTGAGAGCTTTGCTTTAGTTCTCAAAGTCATATTGTGGATCTTCTTCATAAAAGGCATTGGAGAAAAGGTGCATGTGTTGGAGAAAAGATCCATTGAAAGGGACCTTGCAACATCAAGCCATCAATTGTATTCTCCACTTTCTATTTAATATAATGCAACAATACATTTATTCCCTATAAAGGTGTCTTAACTTTTATTGTATAACTCCTGGATCTTATACATAGAATTCATTGGAATATATATATATCTTTTCTCTCTCTCTTTGTTGGTTTGTGCTTCTTAAAATAGGTTCAACATCCCTTAAACTCAAAGAAGGAGATACAAATATGACACTAGCGAGGATCAAGCATCATTTAAAAGGTATGTCACTTGTACCTCTCTAAACTAGTTTATATGACAATGAAGTCTAAGGTGAAGTGTGTATTTTGTCTTGTTTTGTTCTAGCTTCTTGTGGAAGTTAGGGAGATCGGTTTGTGTCCTCACTTACCAGTTAGTCCGATAACAGGGGATTTATTTAACATCCCTCTCTTGTGAGCACACTTGCATGCAAGTGATCCAGTTATAGTATGTGGTTATCTATTTCGCTTATGGATTTTTATGATGATATTGATGGATTATGGTTTTATGTTATTTATTATATGCATATTGACAGATTTTATTGACAAGTTTCTCATGAGTGCACAGGAAACTTGACAAATTGAGGATTTCGATGGAATTGATGGACCTCCTTGGACTCCAGTTTGAGTGAGGTAGTGGATTGTATTGATTTTAGTATTTCATTTATGCATATGTGACATATGATCGATTATATTATGATGTTGTTTAAGGATCATTGACAATGTTTCAATCATGGATGAAGGCTGATGATTTCTTTCTAATATGACTCACATAAGGAGTAAATGGGCCATGCACAAAAACTAGATATTGAGGGAGAGTTGTGGCAGCATTCCTAACATAGCCTACTAACACTCTCGTCGTGGCTTGAATTGTAGGTTAATGATTACCCAGTTTGAGTGGTCCACAATGTTGTGAGGGTAGACTAAGATAGTCGCTCACAAATATTTCTAAGGGGTGCACGATAAGGTAGGGTCCTTTTAGAAGCCCTTAGTCTCTCACAAAGCCACCCAAATGGAGTATTGACTCCATGGGTTGGAAAACTACCAAAACCAGTCAAATGCAAGTGGCACCCTTGGAGCACGCAGTGCGTCTTGAAGGGCATGTCGCGTAATTAAAATTTGAATCAAAGTCGATTGGCACCCTTGGAGCATGAAGTGCATCTTGAAGGGAGCATCACATAATTAAAATTTGAGTCAATGAACCTAGGTGGCCTAGAAAACCTTGAGTGAATTTTTACATCTTGTAAAATCTTTAAACATTGTTAGATTTAATTAATTAATTAAGGATTGGAATTATTAATTTTAAGCCTTCAAATGAAAGTCTAAGCCTATTTGAATTTAATCCTAAGTCTAAATATTGGTGAGATTACTAAACCTAAATTAGAAATAATATAAAATAGGAAACAGGGTAAATCAACTTAAGAAATTAAGAGAGATGAAATAAATCTAAAGAATTAATACAATACAAATGTGTGCAGAAAATACCAAACTAGAATTTAAGATAAGAAAGGAATAAAGCATAAAAGAATGTATAAGCATAGAAAGGTATCTAAAGTCTACTTAACACTAGTCTAACTAAAGAAAAATCCCATTTTAACTCAACTCAATTTTAGAAAGGCGCTAGTCATTTAATTGAAAATAATGGGAATAAAGAGACAAATAGGAGCGATTTAAGGAGCGCTTTTGGGAAGGGTGAGGGAAATTGACTTTTATTAAAATAAATTATGGAATTTTCTTATCCAACTCATAGAGAGGGTGACAATTGTATGGGGGAAATAATTCTTAATTAATTATTTAAAAAGTGAATTAAATGTCCAAGTGAATGTGTCATTAACGAAACTCTTATAAAAAAAATGGTTGAGTTGAGAGATGAATCACACTCGCTATAAGTAATGTTATGTTGTAGAAATTTTGACTGGCTTTACTTGTGAGAGTTGGGATACCCAGCTTGAGAGAGAGAGGTGGCTCTACCTTGTGAGGCGAGCTGGGAGCTAGAGGATTTTTGGTTGGGGGTGTGCATGGCCCCTTTGCGGCTCAGGGGGATAACGGGGAATAAGAGTACCCCTAGCGTTGATTGAGAGGTACCAATTAGCGTCGCTGCAGAAGCACATCTTTGGTTTCAGAATTTTTCACCGCTGGTTACAGTATATTTATTGAGCTTGTAATTGTAATGGTTAAGTTATAAATTGGATTTCAGTAATTTTATTTAGAACTATAGATTTATGGAAAAACATTATGTGATATGAAATTTGAATTATAATAATATTTGGGAATATATATCTAATTCTATTTTTATTTCACCTCTGTTGTGTCAAAACCCCCGATATCAAAATTGTAAATTTCCTATGATGGTTGTATAACATAAGAGTTTGTGGAGACCAAGACCTTATTTAATTTCAAGACAATTATAGATTGTCTTATTTCGCCAATTCCATTCAGTGATTCATACGCTTTCTGTTTAGATTTATGTCAATTAATTTAACTCTAAAACATCGAAGGTAAGCCAAGGCATCCACTATAGATTTTATGTTTTCCATAAATTTCATTTAGAACCTTTCTTGATATGCCTTGGCTGGACAACACCGTAAAATCCTTCATCAATTCGGCATTTCTTGCTGGTAAGTTTAACAATAATCGAGTCTAATGGTGAATGGAATGTTGGTAATGTTATAGATGGTTAATTGGAAGTTTATTTTCCCTATTGATCTGCGTTTCTAGGTGCCATTAGAATCTGATCGAAAGCCTTCCCTCCTGCATGCAAGACTCTCATATTTCTTTTTTGTTAAAACAAGGAGGCGCAGACCTTTAATCTCCATGTACCTAACTCTTCTAGTAGACAACCCTTGTTGGTCATTGTTGGGGTATTTTTCTGGGTCAAGATCCGCTTCGAATCGTGAACCCTATGTTTTTATTCATGTGTACAAATCGTCTAGCACATGAAACTCATGGAAATGTTCCCTTGAACCCTGTGTTTTTCTTCATGTGTATAAAAATCGCCCAGCATGGGAAGCACCTTGCGAATTTCCTTGACACCTTTGCGTTTTTGAGGTGAAAAACTTGCCTAGTGATTTGGAATATAGCCATGTGATTTTTCTCTATACATCTCTGCATTTTTGTCATGTTAACACTTAACCAATGATTTGGAATATAGGCATGGAATTTTCATCTGTACATCTTTGTGTTTTTAGGCGAAAAAATTGCCCAACGATTTGGAAGATAGCCATGTGATTTTTCTATGTACATCTCTATGTTTTTTTTGTGGTAACACTTACCCCACAATTTGGAATATAGCCATGCAATTCTTCTATTGTGCAACCCTCTGGATTTTATTTTTCTTTCTGCAAATTTTTCCCCACACTTATGAATCTAGTGTGATTTCCCTTCGAACTCTATATTTTTCCCTTGTGCAAATTCGCCAAACAAATGTGAATGTCTCCTTGTGATTTTTCCCTTGAACTCTGCGTTTTTCCCTTGCGAAAATTCACCCAGCAAATGTGAATTTCTCCTATTGATTTTTCACTTGCTCTACATTGTATGAAATTGCCTTGTGGCTTTACCTGGATTTATGCACTCCAATTCCCTAAGGCAAAGAAAATATTCAAGGCCAAGTAATGGAGCCGAATTTTAGCACATTACCATAAATCCCCTTTACTTATTATTCAATATATTTTGCTAATAATACAAGCACTATTGGGTCAGTTATGAACCTAAGTACGCAATGCTTGAGTGATCAAGTTGACTACATTTAAAATGCATGTGTATTTACATTTGGGATTTCCATTCTATGAAGTAAAGGTGAGATCCAAGTAGTATGTGATGGTAATTAGTGCATTCCAATGACTTCTATATTGTTTTTTGAGGGGGTTACTGATATGTATCATCTTTCTACAACCAGTGT
Source organism: Picea sitchensis (assembly GCA_010110895.2). Taxonomy (NCBI): domain Eukaryota; kingdom Viridiplantae; phylum Streptophyta; class Pinopsida; order Pinales; family Pinaceae; genus Picea; species Picea sitchensis. The sequence goes on along the minus strand of SNQJ01S0047577.1, from coordinate 83,718 downwards.
ATATAATTTGTATCATGCTTATATTCTTGGGTTTATACATGCATTATGGTTTAACGTTGCAATATTTTAGAGGCTATTACTTTTACTCCTTGCATATTTTAAAAATTATTTGTAGAGGACAAGTTCAGAACTTCTTGATATATTATCTTTAGGGTGCGCAAGCATTATTCTTGTTACTTGATGATTCAATGGTTGTGTTGAATTATTGTATATATGGTTATCACCATGTTCTTGTGTAGTACATGAGAAATTGTTTAGCGATTTCTCAATCATCATAGATTACATTCTGTTTGTTTAAAGAATAAATTTACCAAGTTAATAGGGTTTGACCATTAATAATGCGATGTATGACTGGGTACTTGATAAGATTTATTTTGTGTCATGGAATAAAACTATTGATTTCTCCCTTGCCTTGAACTTAATGTGATTGGATTTCTTCTGTAATGAATAAAAGTAATGATTACTCTTATGCCTTTAATTATGTTGACCTATGATTGTCTAGAAATTAGTTTACTCTTGTGCATTTATACAAGGTTGATTTAGTATTGTTTTAGTAATCAATTTACTTTTGCACCACTAAAAATGTTAATGAATAAATGATTGAGTGATTGATTTCCCTTACATCATGGATTATGCTAATGATTAAGTAATTAGGTTGTTTTGCACTATGGAATAATGATGATGTAGGATTTCCTAAGTGACTAGATTAATTGTGCGCATTGAAAAATGTTGATGTATGTTTAATTAAGTGCTCAGAATACTCTTGCACCTTGAATAATTGATGTTTAAGATTGATTGATTGATCTAGTTGTTTTCGTCTTGATTGGATTAGCGAGACTTAGGCATCTCCTTGTTCCTCAACACAGTCGCTAGTCTTGAGACCTTAAATGGTCAAAATCAATCAAATGAATCTTGAACTTGAGTGTTGCTTATGAGTTTTGGAGGTCCTAACCTTGCAGGGTAGGTTGGGCAGGTAGTTCTTTTAATGCTCAGTGACATGGTTGATTATTTATCGTAGTTTCTTCAGTCGATCATGATGCGTTGATTGTGCCGTTATTAATTATAATGATCCGTTGATCGAGTCATTGTTTATGTGTTGATTATGTGTCAATGTTAATTATTTTAATACACTACTTATTTTTCTTTTTAGTTATGATGATGTATAACTTGCAATGTTGTTTATTATGTTATAATGAATTTAATATACTAATGCAAAAAACAAATATTTAGCTTTTATACATCGCTATTCGTTGTCATAACGAAGGGGACGTTACATCAAGAGATTTTTTATGAGCTATCATGGGCCTGATTGGGACTCCTAGAGCTCAATATATGGTTGTCTAAAGTTGATGCTCATCAACCCTTGATTTACCCATGGGGAGATTTCGACCATCGATCTTCACCTGTAAAAGAAATATCCCTCGTGCATTGGGTAAGTTGAGATTCCATCGTATAAATTGTTTTTCCCTTCCTTAACTGATTTGTGAAACTAAAGGTGGTATAGAACCTAGGATCCACATAGAATTTTTTTTGATAAACCGTAGAAAAAAATAAAAATAAAATAAAATATCAAATCTCAAATTAAAAATAATAATAAGTGATAGTAAATAAAATAAAATAAAATAAAATCTCAAATAAAAAATAATAATCCCACACGTAAGAAAAGATGCAAATAATAAAATAAAGACTCCCACAAATAATAAATAATAAAATAATTCAAAGTGTATAGGTTTGTAGAGTTCTAGGTGTGGGTAAATCAAGTGTTAAGTCTTGACTTGTATTCTTTTATTTTTCGTGCAAATAATAAAATAAAGACTCCCACAAATAATAAATAATTCAAAGTGTATAGGTTTTTAGAGTTCCAGGTGCGGGTAAATCAAGTATTAAGTCTTGAATTGTATTCTTTTATTTGTTGCCTGGTAATTCACTGCATAAGTAAACACCCATAAAATAATAAAACATGTTGCAGGTTGGTGAGAGTTGGTGGATCTCATGATGTGACATGGAAACCCAACACCATTTTTTAATTTTGGGCACAAAACCCAATGCATGCAGGATGTAATGGTGCAACCTATGTATACACATGTTGTATAGTTGTTCGGGCACGTATATGTAGAAAAATATTTTTTTTATCGTTGGGACTTGCAACAAGAGACTTCAAGTTTGCATAGATAAATGGAAAAGGCCTTCTAAGCAAGTTGCACGGGGTGAGGAAAATCTTTCTATTACAAATGACCCCTAATGTGTGAGGGTTGATGGATCTCATGATGTGACATGGAAACCCAACACGACTTTTTAATTTTGGGCACAAAACCTAATGTATGCAGGATGTAATGGTGCAACCTATGTATAAACATGTTGTATAGTTGTTAGGGCATGTATATGTGGAATAATAAATTTTTTATCGCTGGTACTTGCAACAAGAGACTTCAAGTATGCATAGATAAATGGAAAAGTCCTTCTAAGCAAGTTGCATGGGGTGAGGAAAATATTTCTATAACAAATGACCCCTAATGTGTGAGGTCAGAGTAGTATCTGCGATGGCCTAAATACATTATAATTCTCAGAAGTGGAGTAATGGATACCCAACTGGATGAACTAGTTGCTCATAAGAATATTACATACCATAATGAATTTGTACACATAGCTGCCAATATGAATTACACTAGAGATCCATGTGGAAATATACCAAACAACTATTCATGTCCATGAATAGGGAATTCAAAAGTAGACAGATGCCATAGGATTTCATAGTCACAAACAAGGCGTAGTGAAAACCAGTCTCAAAATCAATCTGAAGATATTTGTATACAATGGAGTATAATGTGATCTCCCATGATTATTGAAGTCATATAGGTACTAGTCCAATGAATGATAGAAACAACTCAGGAAATATGCGACTATGAACTGATGTCTTCAAGTCTTCTACACAATTTGCCAAATTTGCAAGTCTACATCATGTGAATAAAGGATTTGAGGTCAAACAAAATGAGACTTTGTTTGATTATCGGTCATTAAGGTATAACGTTAACAAACACGAGACAACCTATCGATAATTAAAGTAGGTATCAAGGCATCGAGTACATTCTTACAAGTGTGAATAAAGGTGTTGAGGTCAAACACTTGAAGAATCCATTGATTAGGAGACATTGATGTATTCCCAATTGTCGATGGTGAGAAAACCTTCCACTGATGACTACAAGCCTCTAGGTACTCATAGGACTCTAGGCCTCATTTCTAGAATAGATGGGTTGAATTCGATGGAATAAGAACCACTGAAAGAAGAGCATTAAGGTATTTATCATCAGTCATCATGAGGTACAAAGAAATAGCTTGATGATTTGGAGGAACTCGGATGAAGACCATGTTCACAAAATAACAACCCCGTGCGTATTTCACATGTACCAGATGCAAGTAGTGCATGAAAAAGACTCTCTGAATAGCATCCAATAAGGAAAACTGTTGACAAAGACAAGGAAACCACCAATAAGGATAATGGCATCCAAGACACTACATGAATCCCAATGTGTCAATATATTTCTTGTCGTCGAACACAAGGGAAATCCCCCAGTCAACGAACAATGAGGAGATGTCGATTGTTGGGTTCAAGATTACCTACCCATAAGGAAAGTAGGACCAGGGTGCATGATAGGACTACAACTTCATGTAAATTTGAGACATGCTAAGGGTATGGCCGACATGCAAAGTCAAGATTTCTGATAAATGGTTGACATAGGCTGATAGACATCCTTTGAACAAGAGCATGAGACATATGGATGAATATTGTAGCATAGACTTAAAGATGAAACTTTGTGATGTAGGAGGCATCAATAAAACTCTCCACATGGACTGGAAGAGTAACCATTCATGGGACTAAACTCTAAGTAAAGAGCTCATCTTTCTAAGGTCATACTAAACCCAAAATTTTGATGACAATTGGACTCAAAAGTTTGTGCTCTGTTTAAAGGCGACATTATTTCCGCCAACATGAGATAATATTCTTTTCCCTCTTATTTTTTTTTGTTTTTTCATAGTCAAATCAATGTTATTATACATAGGAGGAAACACGTGTCGCAAGTAAACAACTAGTTCAAACAATGAAACATACCTATGCTCAATCCAAGGAAGTGCATTCAAGATATGGATACTCGGGGGAATGTTTCCTCTTGAGGTATAGGGTGTCAATATGCAAAGGATATAAACAAGGCTCTGCTTGGATGATGATGAAAACTACTGAGGTGATAGGCTTATAATGCAAAAGTGAGAACCAAAAATATGCTCAATACTGCAAGAAAGAGAATGAGATGCAATTGCAACTTAACTCCAAAGAATGTCATTTTTCGTAAATTTAGTCCCCTAGGCCTGAAAAGTTATAAAACAATACCTAGGAGAACTCTTCTAGCCACTAGTGACTAGACTATTCATTTTTTGAAATTAGTCCACTTGGTCCAAAAAAGGGTTAAAATTACACCAAATAGACGTCCTTTCAAATCCAATTAATGAGTGTGAAAGAGACAAGTTCACTCGACAATCTTTTCTCTTTTTGAGAGAGTCAGAAAAGAGCTTAAAAAGGACTTGGAAGATGTTGTTCTAAGAAACATATAATGGGGGAGGCCAAGGGTCCCATGCAGGACTTTTGTCAAAATTCAACAAGTCATAGATAACTAACACAATCTTGGGAAAACCCAAATCCTTCGAAGTCAAGGAGGATAAAATACTTGCAGAGGTTACCTTATCTACAATATTTCAGAGAATGCCCCTTATCTAGAAGGGTGTAGAAGAAGGAAGTAGAGGATCTAAAATATCATTCCAATCAAAGGAAACCACCCTAGTACTTGGAGGGAGCATACTCGAATAGAGTGGAATGCTCCCTTGTTCATAAGGTATAGCACTAGAAATGCTAAGGAAATGGTCGAAAGATGCAACACCCTCCAATAGAAGAGTGAGATTGACTGAATATTGTATCAACAATGTCACTTCCTTATACTTGTCACTCTAGAAGAGAAGAGTGGGATTGACCAAAGATTGCATTGAAACAACCACTTATTCAATTGTTGATTGAATAGGATTCAATAAAACAAGGTTAAGAGATGCATCACCCCCAAAATCATAAGTGGTGTCGGCCAAAGATTGCATCGATGCAACCATTGGTTGAATAGGATGCGAGACAACATCGTCTAGAGACACATCACTTCCTAAAATAGGAGTGGTGTTGGATGAATATTTCATCAACACGACCACTGTATCAACCAAAGAAGGTTGGGAAACCAAAGACGACCCAGAAACTGAAGGGCCCAGAGGCAAGGACCATGCTTCTTGTACCACATTACTAGCAGGGCACAAATGATTAAGGTGATCTCCTTTTCAAACCCTACAAAGGAACTTGGGATTACGTCTTACACATCTATGCTTCCTAATTGTATGAATTCCCACAACATGACTTGCAGTGGCTCGTGGAATTCTCCCAACATGACTTGTAGAGGCTAGTAGAAAATCTCCAACATGACTTGCAGAGGCTGGTGACGAACCTTCAACATGAATAGCATAGGTTGATGATGAACCCCCAACATGACTAGCATAGGTTGGTGATGAATCCCGAACATTAATATCATAGGTTGGTGATGTATGTGTAGTGTGACTAGAAGTGACTAGAGTTGTGCCCCCAACATGACTTGTAGTAGCTGGTTGTTGGTCTTCAACATGAATTGCAGAGGTTGTTGACCTATCTCCAACATGACTAGTAGAGGTCGGTGATATAATTCTAGTATGAATCACAGTGACTGGACTTGTGTTTCCAACATGGATGGCAATGGAATTTGGTTGTGACATTTGATACCAAGGTTCTAGGAAAGAATGGTTTTGAGAAATTGCAGGATAGGAAAGGTTCTAGTATACACCATGGCCCTATCCGATAGGAAAGTATCGTCCCCCAAACTGATTCATAAAAGGCTGTAAGGGAATTGTCACCAAGGAAGCCTCTTGCGAAGAGAAAGAGACATGACAAGGGTTACTCAGGTGAGGATATATGTTTCCCCCAGATGAAGGAACTTCATGAAGGCGGTTTCTGATCTTAAAATGGAATGTACTTGTTTAAGGGTGCAAGGTATCCATTTTCCATAATTTCAAAAGTGAGTTATACACTCCAATGTGACCTCTGATAATGTGAAACTTTATTATTTCTTATACAGAGATAGATTGTAGGGGCATTCACCAGACATGTCACCTCTAAAGAGAGGATGAGTTCCAGAGGCTACCTGGCCCTTTACAGGCTCTGCCTAAAGAAATAACGAAGTAAACACTTAGAAGTCTTTGACATACACTTGCTTCATGGCTTAAAAATGTGCAACTTGTTTATGTGTAAGGTTCTTGCCTCTTCTTGTCAATGTTCTTGTGAGGAGAAAGGTTCTTTTAAGTGATTAAATAGGTGTGATAAACCAATTTACAGCAATATAAAATGCAGCAATAACACATCAAATCACAGCAATACCAAAATGATAAAGCAGTTCACCCCCTTTGGGCTACATCTGCTGGACCAAACCTTCCACACTAGGCTTGTCCTCTTGTATTAAAATGCTACAAATGCTAATACAAGAATATGAGTGTCTCAAAAGACAAATCTGACTGTAAATAAAAAATCAGAAGATAGGAATTATCTGAACATTCTCTTTCCCAAACACTAAACAGTGAAATTGTACCTTATACAGTACTTTCCCCAAATGGCCCTGGTGGCCCTTTAATCTTGCATGGAGAATTTCAAGGTGAAGATGACCTTTAATGGTTCTGAAACCTCTTCCATCAGACTCAGAAGGTCGAAAATAGTAGACATAGGCTTTTGAATCACCAAAAATGGATGCACATAGCCTCCAAACAGCTCAAGCACTGAAATGGCCCTGGTGGCCCTGAAAGATTCCCTGAAGAAAAATCACCTGCAAATGACCTCATATGGCTCTGAAACCTGCTCCATTGACTCCAGCAGGTCGAAGAGACCCAAAATCGACCAAAATTTCGTCAAGAATGGTTTTCCCTAGCTCCAGTTATGCCAAATAACAAACTCCTCCTTCTTTTCCCCAAAAAACTCCACTAAATTAGGCATAGCTGGAGTTAGTTTCACTAAAATTAGTAAAGGAATCAAAGTTGGCGGACTCTGCCCCAAAAAATGCGCCATTAAAGAGTGTGGTCATGTGACCCGTATATGTGACCGGGGGCTGGGGCTTAGCCCCGGCCCTACCCCGCTCAAATAGTTAAAACATTCAAAATATATATATTTTGTAACGCATGGTTATTAAAACAAAGCGCGTGGCGCGTTGGTGTGTTGACTTTGTTAAAGATTTGAATGGAGCGGGAGGTCCGGGGGTCAAACCCCGCGGCCTCCATAACTTTTTATAACATAACCAAATTAATCAAAAAGGAAGGGACACGTGGCGTCAATGGGTTGGGCCACGTGTCTGCACATCATTGGCTACAAATGACAAGTGTCAAAACCCGATTCGCTGACAACCGTCCATTACAAATGCGCCACGTTTTTCTCTGCCACGTCATCAAATGCCAAGTCACCGTACGTTCATGCCACCTCATCATCCGTACGGACTGTACGGACTACCCAGTCAGCATCCATTTTTTTTTACTGTTTGGCGATTCGGACAGATCGCGATATCTCTCGCTCCCGATGTCCGTTTGAGACAAAACGAATTGCATTGGGTTTGTAACGACGAGGGCTACAAACCCATTTGTTTTGAGGCAATTCTGAAAACTTTTATTTTTGAGGTAAAATTTGACCCCTGGTCCAGATTCTGATCAGTTTCCCATACTACAAAACTAACTTCCCCCAGACAAAACACCATAGGATAGACAAAGTTACGCCCTATGAAATGTGTTCATGGGAACCAACACAGCGTAAGAAGGATAGATGGACATGATATTATAAGTAGAATGAATGCCCATTTGAGCACTTGCTCCTGGAAAAGTGAAGCTAGGATTGGATCCATAGGAAGGAAGATTCCAACCTCCTATCATAAGAGTTGGTTGAGGGATATGACTCCTACCAAATGAAAAGGGAGAATAAGGAGGCATCATACCCCAGACCAAAAACTTGAATTCAGATAAGATGACAAGACAAAGGATGGCAAGTGTGAAGACATTTTTTGAATACCATGATAAAAATGATTAGAGTCCCAAGGTATTGGCTGAGTATCATTATTCATTGTACCACTCAGAAATACAAAAGGATTCATTTGGATGGAATGAGAAAATACGACGGGCTGGGTAACACTAACTGAGGGAGTCACGGGGGATCCACTAACCATAGAAATGAAAACTCACAACACAATACAAAATCCTAAGGACAACTAATAATAAAAGAGCACACAAAAGTAAAGAAAAAAGACCAATGCACACAAACATGACATAGTGGATGAAAAGGGGCCTCCCTCACTAAAGTAGGTATGCCTCGCCCAAGAGGGGCCTAAAACTCCCTTCAAAATATCAGAGGTATCAAAATCAGTTATAAGGGCCCTCGTGGGCTCAACAACGTAGTTGGTCAGAATCCCCCGAAGATCTAATCCTCCATAAAGGTTGTGTGTTGTCCGACCCTTATCTGGCTCAGGGTACCTGTAGAATAACCCCTGCAAGTAACCTATGTGGGTACCTATGTCAAGCAACTAAATCCACCATGCTATAACCAATGCGTAGGTGAACAATCATAGGTTAGGTCCATCATATGGGCAAGGGAACAAAGCCCAAAATTTTGAAAGCATTGGCTCTCACATTGGTAAAGGTAATAGAAAGACCCCCATATATGAATAGATCCCCAGAAATATCTCTAACGCAAAGGTATTGGAGGGATATCTTCTCAACCGACTTCACACAAACTTGTGATTAACTCCAGTGTGAGTGGAGACTCTTCACGTCACCAATTATACAATGGATTTCACCACTCCCTTAGTCAGACACATATGTTGAGTATAATAGCCTTGGAGAAGTTTACTCACAAAATCCTATTCCAAGGCTCTAAATCTTAAGCTAGTTTGTGCACCCTGAAAAATAAAATCGTTTCTAATCAATTTTAAATTTATTAGCGTTATTTTTAGTGGATTTTTTTACTCAAAAGATGGGGTCGTGAAATTGATGATGTTATGACTTAATAAGTAAAAGAAATGAATATGAATATAATGCAAAGTGCTAACTTCAATTCTCAACAACTGATAATATTTTTCAAAATGAAATTTCCAATTCAACTCTGCGATTTCAAAAAAGATGAAATCTTTCCATACATGTACTATAAGATCAATGATAAGAACTCAAAAGATCAAATGCCAACAATGCAAAATGTATATTTTTTTGTATTTTCAATACAAAAGAATGAAAATGCAAGTACTAAACAAAATATTGATATAAAGACCCTACTCTATGCAAACAGAGACAAACCAAGTAGAATATCAAGAAGCAAACACCCATCCCAAGATGCAAGGACAACCAATGAAAAGGATGATGAGAAAGAAAAATCGCCTAAAAATTCAACCAAAGAAAGGTTTCCTATCACTCTAAAGGAACTTAACAATTATGATAGAGACCTAAGAAGATTCAACAACCATCAAAACTTACCCAACAAACATCAAAATCAACAATCAAGAAAAAAAGGATGATGTATGCGACTGTTCAGGAGAAAACTGCGTATGTAAGCTCCCTATAGAACGACAACTCAAGTATGTATGCATCTATCAAGAGAAAAGCCGCGTATATGTATTAAAACACTGCCAGGTTAAGGATAAGGCCAAGAAAATAAGACTCAAAATGAAAGAGGTTGTTAAGCAATCAGATGACAAGAAACTCAAGATAACCAAGAGAAATCAAAGGAGAAAAACACTCCAAACCCCGAAAAAAAAGATTCCCTCCCAAATATGGTCGCCAATTCAGTTACGAGGAAAATCACTCTATGGCATGGTGTAAACCAAAGAAAATGAAAATGACTACAGAAATAGACTCTAATCTCAAGTATGCTATATAAACAAACATGCTAACAAGAAAATATAAATATCCTACCTCGTCTAGACCTTCGATGAAGTCCACTGTTGAGCACTTGGCTTAATGAAAAATACTTGAAACTTGTCCTGAAAAACCAAGATACGCAAGCATATGGTGATAATATATAAAGTTAGCACATATAATAGCATAGTCCATCAATATTCATAACAAAAATGCCCATGGAATAACAATTCAAATATTTGAAAGATATTAATTGGACGAGAAAAGAGTATTTCTATTAAAATATGAACACCATAAGTATATGAATGACAAACTTTTGTTTCGGCACGTCTCAGAACCAAGAACCTAGGTCCCTTTCAGCTAGGCCTCCACCACTTCAATCCTCCACCAAAGGAAATCTCATATAAGAGAGACAATGAGGTTGTCCATCACATAGGGAAGAGTTTGGGGGCTAAGCAATGTGTTAATACTTAAACGGACAAAGGGATGCAAACTCAATATGAAGTGAATAATTTCTCCAGAGTAACTTTCCTCTCAAAGTTGAATTATTCTCCCCATTTCCATGGCTTGGATATGGCCCATTTATATCCTTCAAATGGAACTGAAGGGATGAGTCAGAACGTTTCCAATATATGGAAGGTCAAGGATCATGGATCTCATGACATGACATGGAAACCCGAAACCATTTTTTAATTTTGGGAAGAAAATCCGATGTACGTGGGATGTAATGGTGCAACCTACATATATGCATGTTGTATAGATGTTAGGGAACATATATGTGGAAAAATACAATTTTTATCTCTGGGACTTGCGACAAAGGACTTCAAGTCTGCATAAGGAAATGGAAAATCTCTTCTGAGAAATTTGCATGGGCTGAGGAAAATCTTGCTATAACAGCAGGTCTAAGAGGAGTTTGGTGAGGACAAGGGATTTATTTCATTTTGGGGTGGTAAAATCTAGGTTGTATTCTTGGAGAATGATGATCCAGTGAGCAAATTTTCCATTGATCTGGTGACGAATCAAAAGGTAATGCATGGGGTTGGAATATGTGACTACTTTGGGAATATGAAGCAAGATATAATGGTGCAACAATTGAACTGCGAGAACGACTGCAAGGGATAGCTTCTCCTTATGATTGTATTTGATAGGTGGCATAAAGAGGTTCTTGCTAATGTAGTATATAACATGTTCACATTGGTCATCATCAACTTGAATGAGTACTATGACCATCGAAACGTCAGAGGATGATAGGTAGAGTGTGTAATCCTTATCATATTTTGGGGGACTGTTGAGCTCCACTTTTTCCACATTTTCCGCTATACAAAAACATTCATTTTTAAAAATTTTCCCTCATTTTGTTATTAATACACACCATACACCCTAATTAAACACCATCATTCGTCATTATATCCAATGTGGTTAATACATTGTCTTTTCTATGTTTTTGGTTATTAAAATATGATTATATCATGGTTTACTGATGATGGTTTGAGAAGTGTGATTCTTGTACTAGAACGATCAGCATTCTTGTACCATTACTGCAGTTCAACATTCTTGCTCAACACTTTCATTCCAATACGTGTCATTATTTGGAAGATTCATGCATTTCTAAGAAAAATTGGGAATGTGAGTTTTCCCCGTGGTGACATCAACGTGGATATAGGTGTCTCAAAATCCACACAAGTCGCATATGTGGACCTCTATCTTAGGGGTAATAATTCATCCAAATTGATAAAAGTTCTAGATAGTAAACTTTGCCCTTGATTTTCGTGCACATGAAGACAAATTGGAAGAATTTGGAACATGGGTTTTGTTCCCAGCATGGAAAATTTGGGAACAACGAAACGATTGAGGAGTTATGAATTGTTCTTTGATTGACATCTGCACAAATATTGGGATGTGCCCAGGTTTGGAAGAAACAAAATATGGCATCTAGATCTTTCTAATAAGCATGGAACCCTAATTAAATAAGTAGTCAAAGTATTCTAGCATGTTCAAGGGTTCGAGTTTCATGGTATTATGGTTTTAATATTTTCTAAAAACCATATGGATGGTTTTATATATTCACTTATGTAACTATTGTTTCACGAGAATGGAGGAGTTATTTCCATCTTCTATATCAAGGATTTTTCATATAACTATGCCAATTATGTAAACGGGGGGCGCGCTTCCATTTGTAATGTGTGGGAAATGGTAGATAATGAAGAGACTTATTGAGGCAGTAAGACTTGAGCTGCTCTTTTGTAAATGAAGCTTATTTTCATTAATTAAAGTTCATTGATTGAGTGCATCACTTCAACTTATTCTAATCATTTTTGGTAGCATTATTCAGGTTGGGAAGGGCTCCTCAATCCCGGGTAATGTTCTACCTGTCTCATTTGTTAGTTAGATTGCAAGTGTGATTAATTTCCATCCAATTTATATTTTGTGTGCAATGTTTTATTGTTTGTTTCAATCTTGTTGTTTGATTCTAGCTTTGTGTAGTTTCAGTTTTCTAATTTCATTATGAATCCCGAAGAGTACTCCTCAAGATAAAACACCCACATGTTTTTTCCTCTTCTTTGCCTTGCAGATTTCCCTCTATCTTTCAACTCACTTGTTGTATATTTCTATGCAATCAACACTCCAGTCTCTCTCATGTCTGTCTCTCCAAGCCATCTAATTACATCCACTATTCTACACCTTTATCCTCTTCTTATCTCACTCCAATACCCAACGCTTTCATTTCACCCATTCCTATTCCAATAACGATGTAAAAAAATTTGTAAATATTCATTCGTGTCATATACATACGTAGGTTTTGAGGTTTTGTTTTATTTCATATACTGTGTCGTTGATATATGTTGTTTTCCATATTGTTTATTTAATAGTTTTTATATGCATGACATCATGTGAATTATCATTTGTTTGTTGTTATATAAGTTTTCTTATCATTTGTTAATTGTTATTTAAACTCTTTCGACGTGCATTGTTATTTGATTGCTAGTATATGTGGAATGTTGGTTTATTATACATTGTTCTATTATAGCTTTTTTTAATTGTTTATTTCTTGTATATTTATTATATTTTGTTAATAGCCACAATGTGTTGTTATACGTTTATACTGTTTTGCTAATCGTTTGTCTAAAAGTTTATTTGTTATATGTTGTTTGTTATATATTTATTGTAATGTTTAGTTAACATTTTTTACATGTTTGTTATAATATTGTTTAGTTTGTTTTATATTATGTTATATCATTTGTTATGTTGTAATGATGTGTTGTTTTATTCATCAAAGTTTTTTTAAATTTTGTTAAGTGTTATTATTATATAAGTGTGAATGCAGTGTTAATTGGATTATCCATGAGAATTCATGCAATTCTTGTACAGAGAACCAAAATTATTTCATACCAAGACATTCATTAATCTTGTAAATAAAATAAAATAAATCTTGTACCTGCACATTCATTTTCACACATAAACGAAACTAATTATGTACCTCCACTTTGACTTCGATTTCATTCCCAAGCGTATCTTTTCTTGAGGAAAACTCTCTAAAAATTGTTTCTTTGAAGTCTTTATGCTACATAATTTTGTCTATATAAGGGTTGATTAGGAGTTTGGTGGATTTGCTCTTAAAACTAGTAAATTTCTTTTTAGGTCAGTAGCACACATACATGAGGGTTTGAGTAACCTCATCCAAATGAATGATTTGAATGCCAGTTTGGTTAAATTACACATTTACTTTTAGGTTTCCTTACTTTTCCTTTAATCTAGTTGCTTTAATTTAGTTTTCCCATAGTTTAGGGAACCACTATAGGAATAAGCCATTGGATATCGGGATCTAAATAGGAAGACGTGATCTTGCGATCCAATGTTAAGATACATCTTGTAGTGTGAATTTTTATTTCTTCTTGTCTTTCTTTCGTTCATTCCATTTTGAAGTGTGTTTGTCGGCTTTAGAATAGGCTAGACTAGGCTCCAATCCTGCATTTCCTATGCTTGCACCTCTAATTCTACGACTCCCTGGTTGAAAATTTAATGTTGGGAATTAATAGTGCATATATTTTAGCCCAACATTTTTGGTGTCGTTGTCGGAGCGGTGCTAAAGGGATTAGAGCATGGGTAGGTTTTTTTTAAATTACATAGCTTGGGGGAGGATAAAAAGTAAGACGAGAGGTAAGAACCTGCGCGAGCACTATTGTGAGTTTCCCCAAAACCTTGAATGTTACTTTCTTGTAAATGTGTTTACTTTCTTGCTGATGTGTTTATTTTCCTTGAAACTTGTGATTTCCTTTTTTGCAAGAGTGTTTCTTTTATTCAAGTTTGATTTCTTTTCTGCAAGTGAGTTTATTTTCATGCAAGTATGGTGTGTTTTTCAATTCTACAATTAGGTTAATTTCATTCATTCTAAATTTCATTTTTTTTTCTTCTAATTATTCCTTTTGGGTGATGTTAGAACCCCTATACACTAATCCATGTGCAAGACAGGGATTAGAAACCAAAAAATCAGTATTCAAGGATGCTCAAGAGTTTGTTGAGAAAAGGAGAAAATGTTACTCCAAAAGCTTTCTCAAATCCTAGTAGTATTTGGGATCTATGCATCTCAGGAAGAGAAAATCTTGACAACAATTAAGAACATACCTGAACTCTAGGAAGTGATAGAGAACCAAAAGTTCCATGAGCCACATCTAGAATCTCCCCTTGATCATCCTCGCCAATTTACAGAGGATATTGGACAAGCATGGATTGCATCCGATGGAGAACAAAAAGTAGAACCCAAGACCAAATAATTCCCACCATACCCATTGTCAGATCCTTTATGCATTCAAGAAGTTGATGATAAATATCTATATGGAATTGCATAGGAGGACATAAAGAGTGGTCGAAATGAAGAAGTGAACAAAGGATATCATGATTATATTGAACATTGGTTCCAGACTACCATCAGATTGAAACAACACCACTCTTTTCTTCAACAAATCTTCACATCATATCATTCAAAACAATTGGTTCCTCATGTTTTGGTATTTATTAAAGTATATTGTTCAAACCTGAATGTGAGTATATCTGTAATCCTTTTATGCACATGGTTGCATTGGAAATATGTGTATACTTGAAAAGGGTTCCTTTTTTATGTAAGGTAGGATAGATAATAGGTGAGTAAATGTTGCATATAGTTTCGTGTGACATCGTTTTTAATATGTTTTCAGCTAGTAGATATTTTTCAAAGTTTTATAAATAAATGAGGCTATGATGATTTGTTGGAGTTTTGCAGGTATCCTCTTTTCGGTTGGATTTGGGGAACATATTCATGACTTATTCACGGAAGTGATTGAGTTTCTTTTGGTTATGTTGTTTCATTAAAACTATCCTTTATTCTAATCCTTTATTACCTAAAATAGTTTTGGAACAAATGAAACTCTTTTTCTAGTACTTCCTTAAAATTTGTTTTTCTTTTAAGAACATTTTCCGACCTTTATTAGTTTTGTTGTCCTATTTTTTATGAACTGTTTTCCTTGAATAAATGTATAGTTTAGGAAATTATTAATAATGAAAAACTAAAAAGAAATGATTTGAATTATCAAACCCAATACCTCTTGACATAACCAATCATTTTTAGTTCTTTTAGATATTTCTTTTTCCTTCCTTATAACAAAATTTCAGATAATTTATTATAGAAGTAACTCATAGCCCTATTTTTGATTATACTCTAGGATTAAATAAAGTTAAAATTCCATATTATGAGACCCATATGCATCTAGTACAACTTGATCTTATCTCATATTTGTTTAGTAGAGTATCTTTATTAAATAGTAGTAGGAGACTGCATGATGTTTCTACCCATGGGAAAACTACTATAATTCTATGTGAAGAAGATGACCTTAGGTACTATAGGTACTTTAGCTTATTCTATAATGGCCTAATCCACCACACATTAAGTAAATTTAACCATGATATGTCTTTTTACTGATCTAAATACATAAGTCTATTTTTCATGCGAACAATATTTTATGGGCAATCTATAGAATATCTTCCAACATAATAACATCCCATCCTGTAAAAAGGTTTTCAGCGTTGCTCTTCCATTCACCCATGGATAATAAACCTATGAAATTTTATCTTAAGGGTGAATTTCGAGACAAGATCCTCTAATGGAAAATGAGTGTAAGAGGCTAACCCATCGAGATACTGAACATGACTACTGACAGTGGGTACCAGCCTGTGGTATGACTAGGAAAACCCATCAAGGTACTAAACAAGCTCGTCGACAATGGGGCATTCTACCTAGGGGAAAATATTTTTTAGATGTCAAAATTACCCCATCAGAGTACTGAACAGACTTGCTGGCAATGGGTTTTGATTTTGATATGCCTAATCTATATTTGTTTGTATGAACGATATACTTGTGTTAATCATTAAGAAGAATCATGCATGGTTGAACTAAAGGTTAAATAAAATCCATCTATTTTCCATTTGAGGATAACCCTAAATTTACCTTAATACCATATCATCCAATTCATACTATATCTAAGATGTACTAACTTAAGAGTGGGACCATGATCTTAGTGTTGGATTTACTTCACACACACCTAGGATTTCTTTTTCCTAAGGTTTTTATTTGTTTATTAGTCATAATTAGTCATTATCTAGCCTCCTATATTTTAGGAGAGAATATTCCACCTGGAGAATATTCTCTTTCAGTTCACACTTCAGTTTGACTAGTTGAGTTGAGTTTAGATGTTGCATTGGGATCATCACCATGCAACATTGGGATCATCACCATGCAACATTGGG